>CM042555.1:2692500-2915000 GCA_023630585.1 Cranoglanis bouderius
ATATAACGGGAAATATTAGATGCATTTGATTATATTCAAGTTATTTTCACTTGCCAAGATGTTATTTATTGCAGCGTTTATCACATCACATCACATCACACGTCACCCTGCTGTACTATTTACTATAAAAAGTGAGGTACTCACAGCGTCCCGGCTTCAGCAAGCCTAAGAAGTACTGAAGCACAAACTGCTTCTTGGAGAAGAGTGCATCGTCCTCGTGGTATCCACACAGAGAGCCGACGTCCCCGCTCTCCCACTGCCGCTGGCTGCTAAACAGCCTCTCGATACGCTCCAGACTCATCAGCGCCTGCGGAGACACAAAAACCCCTTTCACACTCGCGCTTTACCACATTCTAGATCCCGATTGGTCCGAAGATGTTGATTCATTTTCTATAAGAGCAGCTCTGACAGTAATTTGAATCGCACGTTCATGTGGACCCGTTATCGTTTCTATAGTAACACCTTACACAGGGACTTCTACGGTGCATGACTGTTAATACGGTGAAAGTTTCCGTAAGGAGACGTTTATTTAACATTTATGGAAGGAGTCTTCAGTGTCGGGGCCGTGTAACAGTCAGAGTTAAAACTTGACGCCGTGGGAAAGTCTTCACGCGTTGCGGTTTCTCGATGACGTGACGACGCGGGTTTCTTTTTTATCTTATTAACTTCAAAAGAGAGAGAAATAAAGAGAGAACGATGTTTATAACTGCTATAACATAAGTGAAAACAGGAAACAACTTGCTTCACGGACGCTCGACAACATTAAACGTAACTAGAAACGGATAAAAGTATGACGTGTCGTTTTTTAAATGTAAAAATTGTAGCACGAAAAATTGCGGTCCTGTAAGGAATACGACGTTTCAGGGTGTGCTGTTATAGGAAAATAATCAACCGAGGGTGGTAACAGTGACTCCGCTTCATTACACCAAGCCATTGTTGATTATTTTCTTTATTAGTACGACACAGAGTGTTTTATTCCTTACTTAACAGACTTGTAAAGCATGCATAGGATAAATAAATAGGAACTAACAAAAAAAATAAATAAGACGGAGCACACTAAACTGATAAACAACGTACCGGAGGAATCAGTTGGATGATCCCTTGTGGCAGGAAGAAGAGGAACCTGTCTACTTGAATCAGGGTTGTTGTGTTCCAACTTTGGACTGGACTTTAAGAAGAAAACAAACAAACAAAAAAAAAAGAACATTTAATCAATGAATAGAAAGCTCGGGTCTGTTCTGGTCCATGCTAGTCATCTTAAATAGCAATGTTTTCCCCCTTTATACTGAATATAATTGAAGAATAGCCATAAAAGCAATTACCGCTTGTTCAAAATGATGAGTTCTAGCATTTTCCATAATATAAAAAATATATCACGACATACTTGTTGCATTTTTGCTCACCCGAATGTTTCGGCTTCCTGCAGCATCGACGCCACCACGTCTCTTTTACTAGCATTATAACAGAAACCTCGTAGAAGCTCGATGCTGTCCACGAAGAATCTCCGGTCCAACTGCGTGAAGACGGAGTCCACCACAAACGTCGCCATAATTCCCAATGAACGAAACTCCACCTCAGTGTACGCACCTGTGTTGAGGCCCTAAACAGGGAAATATCATACAGTATGGCGATGGATGGATGGATGGTGATAATCAGATGATCGGAGATTTAGCAACATTTACGTGATTACTTTTTTAATTCGGGAAAAGTTCTAGCAATGGGCCTCATTTATCAAGCTGGATACGAACGGATTTATCCGTAAATCGTTCATATGAGAGTTTGGTAAGAAATTCATGGTATTCATCCCATAAATTTGGAAAAATGTTCGTATCCGTACTCGTGCTCCTGAGTGTTATTATTATTATTATTAATAATAATAATAATAATAATAATAATAATAATAATAATATTATATAGTATTAAATATTTTTACTGGCACAGAAGTGAGACAAAATAACTTCCATTTCAGTCTTACAGCCTTTACCCTGAACATTCATTTCACGATCCCAGCTGTGCACTGTGACCTTTTATGGAGTTTTGTGGGCGTCACTAAATGCAAATGAGCTGCGTCAGGAAAGTGCTTTGTACTTGACAGGTGATCAAAGGTCGCATGCGAATACAAAGGAAATCAGAAACGTTTTCCGGGAATTTTGTAAATTTTAGTTCAGTTTGGGTCCTGCAAACGTTTACACGCAACTTTATAATATAAATCGGACCCGATGTTTTTCCTTTTATAGCCAAGATAACTCTGAAATTGCTGTAGAATCTAATTCAGAACAGGAAGAGTAGTTAAACAAATCAAAACCAAAATCAAACTTGCAAAAGCATAATAGCATAATTAAATATTAAAACCATCCGCAGGACTGTGAAATCAAATATACCTTATACCAATATAACTCAATGTTTCATTACCTTTGTGCATATTTGGATGGCCAGTGCTTGTTTATTATTATTTTATTTTTTGTTAAAAGGACACTCATTAAGATTATATTTCAAGATTATTAATGATACCATTAATGACTAAAAAGTTATACCACAAACCAATATAAAATCTAAACTGGACCTCAGTCTTTTTGTGTTAATTTTTATTTATTAATTAATTTTTTTAAATCATAGCATCTCCTTGAATTCCCTCTTCAAACTGAGCCATGGCTACAGTGGAAAGAAACATCATCTAAGATTTCACAAGGACAAGGTCTCTCAATACCCTCTATGTTGTATATTTTTCGTATACTTGGTTTTACTCTACGTTTGTACGTGATGAAAGGTAAAGGCAGGTTGTTAAAGATTTCAGCCTTTATAAAGTGAAATCGAGCCCATAATGGAGTCCAGATTATTGCTAAAAGGAAGACTGACCAGGTTCTGCACCATCTTGTCCACCAGCATGGCCTGTTTGATCCTGGGCATAAGCAGGAAGTACTGAGGATCCAGAATGATCATTCCCCTCAGAGTGTCCATCATCGCTGTGGAGAACTTCTTAATAGTATTAATCCTACAAAACAACAGCATTTTCCTTAAGACATACCGTACAGCATAACACACACTCTAATTTACCATCAAGGCGACCGGCTCTTTTTATTCGGTACAGCATCTATACTGAGGGTTTTGTGAACGCCGTTCGTATTTTTAAGTAGCAGATTGTCATTCATGATTTAGTGCTGAATTCTCAATTCTGACTGGTCAGAAGGGTTTCTATAACAGCAGCTCTGACAGTAAACGTTTATTTAGCATTTTTGGAAGGAGCTTACGCTTAGGAGTTTTTCAGTAACATGACAAGCTGTGGGTTTTTTGCATCTTATTAACTTCAAGAGAAAGAAAACAGAGAGGCTGGTGAAGGTACACTGCGATAGCATAAGTAATAACAGGAAATAACTTGTCTTGCGGGATGTTCCACGACATTAAATGTAACTATAAACGGATAAAAGTACGACATTTTGTTCCTTAACAAATGAAAATTGTGACTGAAGACAAATTTCTGTGGTATCGGAAGAATAAAACACTTCTCAGTCTGAAGAAGTAAAAGTAACTCCGCTTCATCACACCACTCTGTCGTTGATTATTTTCCCTCGATAACTCAACACAGAGTGTTTTATTTCTTACTTGTCCGATTCTAATTTGCATATTTTAGAATTATGTCACCATGTAACTTCTCACGAACGCTCAAAATGGGTTCTCTCTCTCTTGAGAGCATTAGCAATGCAGCTGAAAAGACTTACGGGATAGACAGAGCGATCTGAGCGCCCATGTCTCCGAGCAGCTCCGAGAAGAACTTGGACTTGTACATTTCTTCAAACAAACACCTTTTCTAGATCAGAGAGGAGACAGGATTTGAGCACTGGACAGGAAATCATTGCAACGATGCTCAAAATGTTTTTTAGATAAATACCAGAGACGGGTGAAGAGGCACCGGCTGCTCTCTCAGGACCTGCAGAAGGTCACGCACGGAGGACACGGATATAGAATTCTGGAAAAGCTTCGACAAAATATTACAGCTCACTCCCTGCGCGACTGTTCCCAAAGACCTGGTCACAAACACACACACAGTTCACGTGCAAAACGTGAAATAATTAACAGAAATGCACATCAGACACAGACCTAGTGTGTGTGGTAACAGCGATGGTTTAGTTTCTGGGTAAAATCTAAAAGGGATGAATAATCATCTGGATAATTAGCAACATAAGATGACGTTAGAGTGACACTCACATGAAGCGTTGTGTTGTGAGACTCGATGCGCCGCTCATGACCTCATTAAACAGAGTTTTAGCCTGCAGGAGATACAGCACATAAACAACTTGTCTGTTGTGTACTCCAAGTGTGTGTGTGTGTGTGTGTGTGTGTGTGTGTGTGTGTGTGTGTTTGTGTGTTCGTATCTGCTTCTGTGTTGCAGGTATGTGCGTGTATATCCGTTCCAGGTGTGTGTAGCTGTTGTATGTTTCAGGCCTGTGTACCTGTTGTGTATTTTAGGTTTGTGTGTATGTGTACCTGTCGTGTGTCGCAGGTGTGCATGTGTACCTGTCGTGTGTCGCAGGTGTGCATGTGTACCTGTCGTGTGTCGCAGGTGTGCATGTGTACCTGTCGTGTGTCGCAGGTGTGCATGTGTACCTGTCGTGTGTCGCAGGTGTGCATGTGTACCTGTCGTGTGTCGCAGGTGTGCATGTGTACCTGTCGTGTGTCGCAGGTGTGCATGTGTACCTGTCGTGTGTCGCAGGTGTGCATGTGTACCTGTCGTGTGTCGCAGGTGTGCATGTGTACCTGTCGTGTGTTCCAGGTGTGCATGTGTACCTGTCGCGTGTTCCAGGTGTGCATGTGTACCTGTCGCGTGTTCCAGGTGTGCATGTGTACCTGTCGCGTGTTCCAGGTGTGCATGTGTACCTGTCGTGTGTATGTGTACCTGTCGCGTGTTCCAGGTGTGCATGTGTACCTATTGTGTGTATGTGTACCTGTCGTGTGTTCCAGGTGTGCATGTGTACCTGTCGTGTGCATGTGTACCTGTCGTGTGTATGTGTACCTGCTGTGTGTTCCAGGTGTGTATGTGTACCTGCTGTGTGTTCCAGGTGTGTATGTGTACCTGCTGTGTGTTCCAGGTGTGTATGTGTACCTGCTGTGTGTTCCAGGTGTGTATGTGTACCTGCTGTGTGTTCCAGGTGTGTATGTGTACCTGCTGTGTGTTCCAAATGTGTGTATACCTGTTGTGTGTTCCAGGTGTGTGTGTAAGGAGCAGTGCTGTTGGTCAGAAGGCGGCGAGTTTGAGGCATTACACACAGGAGGGGCGTGTCAGAGAGCAGAGGCTCCGCCTCATCTAACCATGTGACCACTGCTGGCGCAGCCTGAGTTAAGGAGATTCAAGGGTAGATATTACAGTGGAAATTTGAATGATGGAAAAAAAAACAAAGCTATCAGTAAAAATCTGTGTGTATGCGCGTGTGTGTGTTTCCACCTCACCCAGAGTTGTGTAGTAATGGCGTTGACCTGTGGAGGAGTCAGTTGAGGTGTGTACTGGCTGAAGTTGGACAGGGCGGAAAGCAGGACACTCGAGGACAGTGTGGAGAGAGACTCCGCCCTCAATCCACTCAGTAGGGAACCTAACTTAGGTAAAGTTCCTGCATCAAACAACTGCCACAATACACACACACACACACACACACACACACACACACACACACACACACACACACACACACACACACAAATAGAGGTGTTACTAACTTTATAAGGACTTTCCATTGACATGATTATTAATTAGCAGCTAATTAATACTATGCCTAGACTTACACCTCAGCAACTACACAAAAATATTTAGGATCTTTTATTTTTTCAAATGAAAGCTGTAAAACAGCATATTTTGTGTGAGAACCAAGTGAATGTGGGGACATTTTGTCCTTTTTGGTCCTCAGAAAGGGCTAAAAACCATGCACACATTCTGCATTTCATTACAAAAGCAACTTACATTGAAGCTGGATGAGATCTTGTCTATGATCACAGCAGCCTGAAAAAACAAAAATGAGAATTTTTATAAATTTGATCGACATTCAAAACTCCTGCCAGATTTGTCCTGTTATTTAAAAGAGATATGAAATTAGGGCGGGGCGACAGGACGATTATAATACCGTGATCGAGAACGTGATTTTCCGTCTCAATATAATTTTCGGAGATAATGTATGGTATCGTGAAATCTTTTTCTAAAAATAAATAGCATTCACAAACTGATGATTTAGTGTGAAACTTTTATAGTGAACCTTAAAAAAATGTAAACGTCATTTAAAATATTTAATATCACAATTTATTAAAATTACTTGAATTATTTTTTTCAACCTTTTTCAGTTTAAACTTATTTATATTTGTAGACCTACGTTTTCCATGATATACCTCGCCAGTTTATCAGGTCCATCTACCGCACAGGTCACCTATGAAGGTGTAGAATTACTGGCCCTGTAGACTGTAGCCCACCTGTTGCTATGCACAATGTATTACCACCCTTCTACCCTGTCTATCAGTGCAAATGAACCACCATAGAACAGATATTATTGGGAAGGTGGTTAATTTTCATCTCCTTTGTCACTTCTGTCCTCTTTCTGCTTACCTTATGGCTGTGGAGAGCCACATGCTTAACTGATCATGCAATTCTAACCAAACGCTTCCACACACACACACACACCCTTTCAGTTGTTGGCCTTCCACCTGCTTATGTGCCCTCAGGTCTTGACCCTTAACAGCCCTCATGCGACCTCTGACCTCCCTTAAAATCCTGAATGCATATAAGATTATAACAGCTGGTGAGTGGGAATGAATTCCTTATTGTTTAGATGTTCTGGAGGAAAGCAATGAGATGAGTGAGAGTTTTCCTAAGTAGAGCATTTCTTGAACTCCAGTTTTTGTTCTGGAACCATTTAGAAGCTGTAGATTTGGGGTCATAAACTGTCGAAAGATCTACAGGTGCATCTCAGAAAATTAGGATATTGAGGAAAAGTTATTTTTTTCCCCCCGTAATTTAATTCAAAAAGTGGAACTTTCATATATTCTAGATTCGTTACACATAAAGTGAAATATTTCAAGCCTTTTTTTGTTTTAATCTTGATGATTACGGCTTACAGCTCATGGAAATAAAAAATCCAGTATCTCAAAATATTAGAATAAACAATGTATAATAGAGAAATGTCGACCTTCTGAAAAGTATGTTAATTTATGCACTCGGGACTCCTTTTGCACGAATTACCGCATCAATGTGGCGTGGCATGGAGGCAATCAGCCTGTGGCACTGCTGAGGTGTTATGGAAGTCCAGGTTGCTTTGATAGCGGCCTTCGGCTCGTCTGTATCGTCGGGTCTGGTGTCTCTCATCTTCCTCTTGACAAAATTCAGGTCAGGTGAGTCGGCTGGCCAATCAAGCACAGTAATACCATGGTCAACAAACCAGTTACTAGTAGTTTTGTCACTGTGGGCAGGAGCCAAGTCCTGCTGGAAAAAGAAATCAGCATCTCCATAAAGCTTGTCAGCAGATGGAAGCATGAAGTGCTCTAAAATCTCCTGGTAGACGCTGCATCGACTCTCGACTCGAGAAAACACAGTGGACCAACACCAGCAGATGACATGGCACCCCAAATCATCACTGACTGTGGAAACTTCACACTGGACTTCAAGCAGCTAGGATTCTGTGCCTCTCCACTCTTCCTCCAGACTCTGGGACCTTGATTTCCAAATTAAATGCAGAATTTACTTTCATCTGAAAAGAGGACTTTGGACCACCGAGCAACGGTGTTTTGAGTAAAAAGGTGTTTTGAGTTAATTAGCTGATTAGAGTCTTCTCAGGTCCACATCGCTGCATTATAAATTCTTTATTCGAATATTTTGGAGATACTGGATTTTTCCTGTATCTCATTTCCATGAGCTGTAAGCCGTAATCATCAAGATTAAAACAAAAAAAGGCTTGAAATATTTCACTTTATGTGTAATGAATCTAGAATATATGAAAGTTCCACTTTTTGAATTAAATTACAGAAAAAAAACGAACATTTCCATGATATTCAGATTTTTTTTTTACTGTATAGTCAATAGTCAGTTCTTAACCTCCTGGCAGATGCAACCAGGTTTTGGGATAAAGCAGAATTCATCATGCTGTCAATCTGGACCACCAGTCACTCCACACCACAGCATCAATGACCCACCGAGAAATTTCACAGTGGGTATGAGGGCCTTTTACTTGATAGCATGAAATAATTTTAATATTTGTAATTTCTACTTCAGTTGGCCATCAGGCATTTTTCTTCTATCTAATACATCTAGCACAACCTTCATTTTCTGAAATTAGATGTTACAGTTAAAAGATTATATTGTGCACAGTATATCAGCTGTTTCTGTATAAGGAGTTGCAGCAAAACTGACTGATTAAATGAGAAAAACTGTCTGTTTAGGTTTAAATATTGTCGTTACGGGAGTAACGATAGATTGTGACACGATGCAGTCACGTGATCGCGTTTTTTTTTTATTTTTATGGAGAGCCTGCGAGATCCGACACGCGTTATACATTATATGGTTAAAAAGAGCTCTTCGGTAACTTTTTAACACCACCAAAGGCAGTGGAATTTGGACGGCCATTTTAGTCGACGTTGGAGCTCTATTTCTGCTACGGAGCTCATTACGTTTCAATCGATCATCTTCCGTGGGTCAGCGATTTATTTATTTAATCAAAAATTTTGGGGAGATTTATACATTTATTTATTTCTTTTTAAGCTATGGTGAACCTGTAGTACATTTTGTGTACAATATTAATATTACATTTTGATTTGTTTAGTTTTATACAGACAAATGCCCAATGTTTTGTATTGTTTATGACTCAGAAATAAAAAAATAGGAGACTTTCCAGTTGTATTTTTTTTTTTCCCCTTCATACAAATTTTGTTCAAAATACTCTAAAATCGATACTGCCTTCAAAAATCATGAAGGCAGTATCGTGAATCGAATCGAATCGTGACCGGAGTGTATCGTTACACCCTTAATTGTTGTGATGAAAATATATTTCGCACAAGAGCTTTGTTTAAATAATTCACTGTGATTGCCTCATGTTGGTCAATTAACATATAGCTCATCCGATACACGGCCCAAGCCTTAACCTCCTGGCAGAGGCGGCCAGATTTTGGATTGAAATGTCCTGCCACTCAGCAGAATACATGACACCGTTAGTCTTCACAAGAGCCCATGACCCCAACACATAACTCCACATGACTCAGAGTGTCATGTTTTATATGATCCTTTTGGCCAGTCTCCTGGTGAGGGGTGCTAATAGTTCTAGAGTTGACTGTATGACACACTGTATGACACTCCATACCTGCGTAGGTGTGAAGGGAACAGAGGTGAGGGCACTGAAGACAGGAACGAGCTGCGATTGGCTGAGCTGCTGCAGAAACTCCGAACCCAGCAGAGGCAGGATTGGTGCGAGATGGGAGACCTTCTGAGGACTGAGAGCACCAGGAGACTGGAGCTCGGACCCGTTTGAAAACAGCACACCGGAAATCTGAGAGACGTAGCGCACACAGGACAAATTACAACCACGATAACTAGCATGTGCGTGTTATTCATTTAATTCTCAGTCCTCACCATGTTGCTGGGAACGCTCATGCGCTGTGTTACGCATGTCCTGATGTTCTCCTGGATCACCGAGAACACGCCGGTGTCCACGTACGCTAGCAGGTCATTCACGTTAGCTTGGCATGTCAGGGTGGCTAACCTAAAATGCATTAGAATTGATAGCACTTCAAAAGCTAAAACAAAGCCAATTCTCTTTAGAAAGCCAATACATTTTTTCCCAGTATTTTCCCAGTATTAAGACTGTTCTTCTTGCCTAGACCGCTCAAAAAAACATTAGAGTATCTGACTGAGTGTCGTGTGCAAACCTTCTGAACTGATCTGCTGTGAGGTTCTTGTATACGCCAATGACACTCTGAGCTACGAACTGCTGCTTCACAGCTCCCAAATCGTTCCTCAGAAGAACACCCAGACCATTCAAGACCTTAAAAAACAAAAACAAACAAAAACTATATACTGTGCAAACAAAAAAGGCAGAATGGTTTCATATCATGATCAATAACCAAAACCAAACGGAAACATTAAACCGCACAATAAAATGTCCAATAGTGTTCTGTTTCAATCCTGGCAGGAAATTTATTTCCAAACACCTTCCTTTTGTATTCGCTCCTTGAGCACCTACTACACGTTCATTTTTAATTCATGGCCCGTATACGCTTACGGACGACGAGTTTGCAGACTTGTCCCTCACAAAAGGAACCATCTGACCGGCGATAAACCCTCGGCCAGAGCCAGGAAGGTTCGGGTGTCGAGTAAAGGTGGCATGGCTGTTACCTGAGCAGGTGAGAGGTGCTGGAAGCTGCGGAACGGCAGGTACGCGATCAGGTTACCGCAGTCTGGGATGAAGGACGGGCCACCTGCTGTCATGTTGGCCGTGCTGAGAGACTGACTGAACCACAAGCCGAAAGCCTGACGCTGCTCCAGTGACAGACTGCTGATGGTGCTGTTAATCAGGTTTAATCTGAGGGAAAGATCGATGGACGATAATATCGTGATCATCATTTTGATTTTTCTTTATCGACCATCATTTATAGTTCATGTATTTTTTAACCCAATAAACCTTTATTTTATATCCATCCACAAAAAATATATTTCTATTGTCCATAGTCAGTTAGTCGGATTAGTTTTAAGGATACATTGCTGTTAAGTCACGTTGGAAGACGTCTGTAGTAATCATGATCGATTCGCATATATATCGCAGGATATATGAAAAATTCTATGCATACTACATATTTACGATCATACTACATGGTTATTTTGACCTTTATTATAATCACTCCAGCTTGTGGCTGTGCAAGCTGATCATTAGTAGGTCACAAGACTAAAACAAGTAGGTAAGCTACACCCGTACCCGTGCTAGGAACTCAACAACTTACGACGAACCCCAGAAGCGTCGCTACGTCTACATTTTTCTGGATATAGTATATCACCTGGGGTTTTCCTACAGGTCCTCTTACAGTAGGTAAAAGGTGTGAGACACTCCAGTAATAATTCCATTAGCCACCTCCTTGTGTAAAACTAATTCAGATTGAATAGGACTTTAGGCACCCTGATTCGTTCATTTATTCTGGAACCTATCTCGGGAACACTGGAATAACCCGGAGGAAACCCACACAGCCCTCCATCCCTGTTCATTTAAATGCTTAATGATTCAGTTGTAAAGTAAACTCTGTACCAGGCTACATTACATGGGTTAGCAGTGGCAGCTCAGTGGTTAAGGAATTGGACTACTGATCGGAAGGTCGTGAGTTCAAATCCCAGCACCGCAAAGCCGCTACTGTTGGGCCCTTGAGCAAGGCCCTTAACCCTCAATTGCTCAGATGTATAAATGTAAGTCGCTCTGGATAAGGGTGTCTGCCAAATGCCATAAATGTAAATGTAAATTACAAAGCTTAGTGTGCTGGTGGAAAAACGGGTCACTCACTTACACAGCGATATTGGTTTGTAGCGGAGGGAGAAAGCCGATGTCCTCTGGTTTTGCGAGGCTCAGGAGAGGCCCAAGATCAAAAAACAGGGTCTCGTCTTGTCTCAGGTGGAGTTGCATCAGGACAGACACCATGGTGTGCAAATAGTCCTCAGTCAGCTACAAGACAGGACACAAAAAGATAAACCGCTCGCACAAAAAAAGATGCATGTCTGAAGAAAGGAATATAATCTGCACGAGCCAATAAGAAACACTATATAACAATATACATTATGTACAAAAGATAATGTAGAAAAAGGAGAGAGTAAATACACTGTAAATTCACGCTCTTGTGTATTACAGATAACGAATCACTTGAAACTTGCGCACCATGGTCTTGTAGAAACTAAATTATTTTTGTATTCCTATGTATACAAGTTATATGGAGGAACGACAGTAAATCCCACTTGACCTGACTTCATTGATACGTCACACCTGCCAGAGTAAAATTAATTCCAGCTTTCTTCCTATTGTAAAATCTGATTGGCTGAGCCGTGTTCAAAGCCGTTGTAAAATCCTTGACGTACACACACCTGTGACTGCGTTACCTTAATGCAATTAAATTCTGTATTAATGCTTCAGATTTGAAATCATCGTTCTGTCCATAATATACTGTAAAAAAAAATACCCTGATCTTTGTCTGTCATGTTGCTTAGCAACCAAAACTTACTTTGGCTTAACAGACTGCACTGCAAGAACTGGCTGAATGAATTGTTTAGTGCGAATAATGTTAATATTAAATTCAATTATTTATCGAACAGTGTATTTTTATCATACTGTTGCCATTTCTTTTGCCAGTATTTGGTATATTTATATATTTTATGCCAATATTTGGTCCCTTTAAAGGATAAAATCATGGTTTATTGGGAAAAATCGTGCTAGTTTAAGCAATCCCCCAAGTAAAAAACAAAAAAACAAAAAACAAAACAATATAAGTATTTAAGTGTGCTATCCTCTATTTCCTCTATTGTGAAATATGTGAAAAGGGTTCACCTGAAGGTTCTCCTGGTTCCGGTTATAGTAGAGCAACATCAGTCTCATGGTGTTCGTGTCCACTGAACTCAGCACTGCTCTCAGATGCGCCAGAGGGATCTGGAAATATTGCTGCAAAAAAGAAGATTGAAAAAGCTAAATCTACTAGAATGAGGTTAAGCATAAAAAAAAAGCATGATGAGGGATGTACGGTTTACAGTAAACTACGACTGTTCTAACCTTGATGAAAAAAGAGGCATCACTGGAGACATCTCTTCCTGTTTGCATCAGGCTGGTGAGAACTTTCTGAAACACACACACACACGCACACACACCTTTGAGTGTGATACTTACACCTGGAAAAAGTGATCAGAGCATCAAATGATACCATCTACAATACCGGCGTCGATGTAAAAACAGGTTCAGCAACAATAAACACAGGATATTAGAGTTAAGACTCGGTGTAAACAACAAATCAAATGTCGGTCGGTTAATGTTACATGTACGAGACGTGAAATGTCCATTAGCAGTGACAGGATGGACATCGTACACCAGGTAGTAACCTTTCTACCTGGATTCAGTTACACCGGGCAACAGGTCTGACACTAGTAACAGACACTATTGATTAATTAACCCCTAAAATAATCCAGATTAACGATAAAGCACAGGATTTCCTGGAAATAACGCCATACATCACATTTACATTTATATAGGTGTACGACAATGCAAAATAAATTTTGCCAATTAATAAAATAATCTAAGATCTAATCTAAATGGTGGTATAGTTTTCCTGCTGTCTGATAAGGGCAATAAATAAATAAATAAATAAAAACCAACTGTATAACCGTCTTTTTAAATTAAAAAAAAATATTAACATTAAAGATTTTTTTTAAAAACACTATTTAATTTTTTTTTTTTTTTTTAGGAGTTAAGAAATGTTGACAATTTTCTTTAAAAAAAACAACACAAAAATGAATATATTAATTATCTGTTACATTTATTTAAATACTTTCTTCTGCCACATTTTCTACTCACAACTGTATAACTATATAATAATCCACATTTATTTTTTCATTATATATATATATATATATATATATATATATATATATATATATATATATATATATATATATATATATATATATATATATATCTCATCATATTTTACATCATAAATTAGACATTTTAATTTAATTTAAAAGGGAGCCGAGTTTGACAATTTAAATCCAACCTATTTCTTTTGTCATTAATTGTTCAGCTGTTTTATGTTATTTTAAATGAATGTGTTTAATTTTTAAATTCACTTTATCCTATGTACAGTACGAGTTGTTTTAAATGTGCTTTATAAATAAATCTAATTAACGTATTAAAAAACAACAACAAAAGAAGTCTAAAAATATTAAAAAGGCAGCATATAAACAACCAGCAAAGATAGAACAGATCTTTCAGGAAGGTCTGTGTATATTTTTTGGTCATTTTTATTTTCAGGACAATAACAGAAATGAAATAAATTAAGAAATTAAAACATAAAATGAAAACAAAAAGGGTTGTTTGATTATTCTTTTACAATCCACATGGGAGAAATTAAAAACTCTTGATTTTTTATTATCGGAAATAGCAGCAACAAAATTTAGAAATGTTTCTTTTCCTTATTTGTAAGTCAAAAAATGATCATCGTCAGTGGCAGCCAATACACCTACGCCTCTCACTTTTAGCTAGCTTAAGGTCCTACTTTGAAACCGAACACTGAAATGATTAGAGACATGGTGAGAGTAGGACCGTCCTCCACAAAAATATCGGAGATCATACGTCTGTTTTTCACTTAATTTTTTATGTTATAATTTCAAAATGAAGGTAGAAAAAGTGATTTATCTTGGTTTCATTTTTTTTTACATCACAAAAACCTGCCATTTTAACAAAAGTGTGTAGACGTTTTATATCCACTGTACGTGTTATTAAAGAATACGTAAACTTGGGGACTTGACTTTACATAGAAACAAAAAACTAACCGCAAAGCACTGCAGGACCACTTGCTTCTTGCCGAAACTCGTTTCCTTCTCCAGGAAGGCAGACATGGAGTCCAGGATACTTTGTCCGATGTTATCGGTCACCCTCAGTGTCGTCATCCCATTTTCTTCCAGAACAAGCAGCAGAATTACCCATAAACTTGTAGCTTGTCTGACCATCGAAGCCACCTCTGTGGTCATCATTGTCTCCATACGGGGCAGGAGAACCTCCACGCCGCAGCGCAGGAACGCCTGAAACACCTGAAGCTGAGGGATATCTGGCTGGCAAATGGTGTTCAAGTCTATACTGCATGACCAGTTCAGTCTGGCGATCAGCTCTTTCACCAGACAAGGGTGGAGCTCAGTGGTATTCGTATTACTCGAGCTGTTGCTGTTGGTGGTGTTGGACTGGGCGACCCTGGTGTAGTTTGAGAAGGTGGCACACAAAGCGCTCACCCAGAGATTGGAAGGATCTTGAACGATATGAGACAGCACAGCAGGTTTGACACAGATTGACGAGATGAAGTTCGCTTGGTCATAATCCCAGCAGAGTACCAGAAGAGCTGCACCAGGAAGAGTCACCGTCCAGTTTGCGTACAGACATTGCTCGGAGGGCTTAAAGCCCATCAGATTCTCTTTGCCAGACCCGGTGAGATTGGAGCACTGCTCCAACAACCAGGTGTTGTCCAAATTTGCCAGGAGGTTCTGTAGAACAGTGGTGTTGGCGCATACTTTGTGGACGAAGTTTGCCGTGTCTAGATCGGCGCAAAGAGCAAGGTCGGTCATGTCTACAATGACTGGCTTGGTCCATTCCGAGTACAGGCAAACTCTGGGAAGCAAATCTGACGTGTCGTTATCAGAACACACCGACTTCAACCACTGGTTCTGAGGGTCGACAGTTAGACGGGATAACAATGTCGTGTTACAGCATACGTTAAGATGGAATGCGGTCATGTCAAATTTCCAACATAGACCAATTACCGATGGATGCACTGGTAAAACGGCCCAGGCTGAATATTTACACAAATCAGACGTGTTGGGAATAGTCGGATGGACAGTTGGTGGGGTTGTAGTTAGCGAGGTTGTAGGGGAAACTGTTGGTGAAATGGATGAAAGAGCACTAGCAGAGAGAGTTGGGCTGATTATAGGAAGAAGAGTGAAGGTGGAGACGGTTGGGGAGACTGTTGCAGGAAATTCGGTGAGGGACGACAAAAGCGTGAGGTTAGAATCGGTTGGGATTTTCATAGACACCGAAGGAGATGGTGTTAGCAAGATGGGAAAGGTTGATGTGCTAGAAAGAATGACATTGGGGGATGATGAGGAAGAGGAAGCAGTGCTGGAGGACACCGGTGGAACTGCTGATGGAGAGAGATTAACACTGGAAGAGAATGCTGATATGAAGGCCAGAGGAGTTGTGGGAGAAAGAGTGGCAAATGTTGAGGTTGTTTTTGATGATGAAGTGATGGAGATCTGTGGAGTTGTTGGAGATACGGTGGTGCTCGAGTCTACAGGTGGGACCGTTGAAGAACTTTTAAACGGGAGTGTGCAATACAGCTGCACCCAATAATTGTCCTTGTTGAGGACTAGTGCAGCGAGGAATGAGGCGTTGGCACAGACCTCGCTAACAAATCGAGCCTCATCATTCTGTATGCACAGGGATATCTGATCTGTGGAGATCGTCATTAAGTTGCGCCATTCCGAGTACCGGCACATTTCTGATACGAGAGTGTTAATGTCGATCGGCGGAGGTGTAGGTACCTCATTACAGTTGGGCATTATCCAGATATTTTCGTTGTTGGATAAAATCATGATGTAAAAATCCAAACTCTGACACAGAAGCTTCTCCATTCTCGCTTGATCATTATTCCAACACAATGCCACGATAGAAGGGTCAAGCATTTGAGGAGTCCACAGCTCGTACATGCAAAATTGCTGTATGAAGTATCTCTCGGACACGTTTGTGCAGTACTCCCACACCCAGCTATTGCTCGGGTTCTCGACGAGCACCTGCATCACGAGAATGTTATTGCACACACCCTCGAGAAAAGCTTCAGGGTCGTTGTCGCTACACATAGTGACCAGACCCGGGTCGATGACGTCCTCCGACGTCCAGTTCGTGTAGTTGCAGAAAAGCTGGCTGAGGCTAAGGGTGGACCGAGCAACTCTCTGGCTTGATTCCGAGGGCAAGGGTTGGCAGGGATCCAGAAGGGGTGATAGGACAAGCTCGACCATGTAGCAAGTGTTTCTCCATACCCGAGTTAGCTCAGAGTGGGATAGGGTACTCAGAGATACACAAATATAATAAAGAGCATCAGGAACCTGAGATCTACTGGCTATAATCTCTGCACATAGAGTGTTATTGAGGTGTGTAACATCCTGCTCTTTGCAGGTCAGTCGTGTTAGAGGGTCGTCCACTGTAGAGGCGAAAGCGCGACCGCTCTGGATATTATATGCGCTTTGACATGCCGTGTCTGTATAGCTGCACGGAGGAACGTCGAGCGTCAAAAACATGTTCAGGATTGAATCGCCAAAGGACCAGCTCAAATTCTGGCTAATGCCCCTGGATAAAACAAAAACATTTCATAACATTTTTATCATCACCACCTCTACAGAATGCAGAGTGATACAAAAACATGTTAACACTTGTGTTTATTTCTTTGCAGTTGCGTTGTGTTTTTGGTGAAATGGCCTTGAAGTTACATTTTACAGTCCTGAATTAGTAACCTCCTTAATGCTACAGTATTATAGTGTATTATAAGTGTTAACATGTTTTAAATCCCTGCAAAAGTAATTTAAAATAGTCAATGAACGTAATTTTGTATCATTTAAATTTGTATATATATATATATATATATATATTTTTTTTTTTTTATATAGCTGTACACATATAGGAATAAAAGTTCCATCTAGCCCCATGAAGTTTCTCCAGTTTAAGAATTTCTAAAACATCTTTAGGAAGATAAGAACCCTTAACCATCCAAAGAATCCTTAAGATTTGTATCCCCCCCCCAAACAGTACACCGGGGGAAAAAAACGTGAGACGTTTCCTTAAAATTGTTCTCTTGAGAGCCAGTTTGCTGAAAGTAGAGTAAGATTATTTTTATCGTAGAGATTCTCAGTTTAAAAATCGGTTCCTCTCGATTAAGCTTTTCAAATTTTCATTTATTGCAGTTTGGGTACAGTGACGATGAAGTAAAGCCGGTTTTATTCACACTGTACGAGAATATCTTATAAAATATAAAATTCTATGACAGACTGTTTGATAACAGTGTGTGTTCTCCATGTCGGAATATATGATGAAGATCCTCTAAAGATAAACCTGCCTTTAAAGACAATTATCGCGTTCTGCTTGTGTCAGCAATCGGCCTGATCCAGAAATCAGCTCTAGTAGAAAACGGTTGCGCATAAACACAAACATTCTTCAGCGTGAACTTGAGGTGATGAGGATATTTTCTGGTCCATTATGTTTTGTTTGCGTTTCGCCATCTCTGCTACCGTATCTGTAGCTGTAACCGTAGTGATTTTGTGTCATCCTACACATTTGGTGGCTTTTAAACGAGCGTCGCTCACGCTCAGATTTTAATCACTCTGCCAGAACTTTGTCGTCAGCCATCTTTGGACCATCAGTGGCACTAAACCGGCTGCTGGCGAACACGTCACATCTCAACTTGCAACCAAATTCTTTCACGATGTCCGATTTTTGTCTGCGAGAGGTAAACCTGGCCAAAGATCTTACAGCACAATAGGGCTGGGCGATATATCGATATAATATCGTGATAAATGATTACGCGACACACTTTTCTGGAGATATCGTTGGTATGGTGATGACGTTTTTAATAATTACAGATTAAATGGTACTGAATGGACGCTGCTGATTTTACGTAATCTTTGTCTTCTTTGTAGGCATTAAAGAAAATCGTCAAACTCAGCTTAACAGATTTTTGTTTATTTTACTACTGTTTTGCAGACACTTTGTTAGCTAAATTATACATCGTGATACGCATCTTGTATCGTAGAAATGCCCTTAAGTATCGTGATATGATATTTTTGTCATATCACCCAGCCCTACAGCACAAAGCCAGTGTAAGAGGCAGAACTTGACACGGTTCACTTACTGAGTGATTTTGGGCTTCAAAAAAAAAAACTGATCTATGAAAACAGAAGAAAAGTTTCCTCAGGAGTTCTTTGGATGGCTGGTGACTGTAAATTTCCGAAGGATTTCTACTTGGAACATTTCCTGAAAGTGGAACTCTTATTTTTAGGGTTCTCTGAAGCAGGGGTGTGAAAAACACATGGCCAACGGGCCCAATTAAGGTTCCAGTACGGCCCACCACTTTTGTGTCCATCATAAAAGTTTTCATCAACTATCCCTAGAACCCTAAAGGAACCCTTTGTGCACGAGGGATAAACTGGAACATGCCGGCACTCACCATATTAGAAGTTGTTTTAGGTCTCCTGTATACAAAATAAAAAAACAAAGAAAAAAGTTATTTTTCCCCAAGTTCATGCTAAATTGTCATTTTATCAGTTCAAGCTTAGAGAAAGAAGTTTTAAAGTTAGATTAAGGTTGAACACCACCACCACCACCACAACAACTACTACTAACCCTGAGGACAATGCTGATTCTGGTTCAGCGTAGGTGCCTCAATGCCAAACTGCAATCCGACTGTTACCAATTCCACTAAAGACTGAAGAAAGTCTACTATGAAACAGGAGATATCCGACATCAATGGAGAAAAGTACAAGTCAATAAAACCGTTCCATTCAGTCCAAAAGTTCTCAGAAAGGCGTAGAGACAAGGTGGCACTCAGCAACTCGTAAAGGGCGGTGAGCTGAGACTGTGCCCCAGCTGGATCTCCACTCCTGTGAAAGTTGTTTAATGGACATGTCTGAGATTTAATGGATGTCAGGAAAGACATCAGTGGTCCTCTCAACTTAGAAACCAGAGTTGCGGTTAAATCCGCTTGCCACCCACACTGTGTTCCGTTGGCTAACAGACAAACCAGAGCTTCAAGGAAGCCGTCCATCAGTATCGGCTGGGGCGTGTGGTATAAACCGCTGAGGAGGTTTAGATAAGAGTTAAGATCTGGGGCCTCTGTGGTGAGACCGGTTCTGCTCGTGCTTCGGGACTGATAAAGGTTTGACCTGAAGATGGTTCTGACTCTCATCTCCTCCTTCTTATCAGTTTCTTCAGTTTTCAAAGAGTGAATTTTCTCCATGGGAACATCTCGGGTTTTCTCAGACTCGCTGGATTTGGAGTTGAACTCGGTCCGGCGGGTGATGAGGGTTTTCAAGACTGTGGGCTCGCCGATGACAAACCCTGTGTACAAGAATAATAATCATAATAATAATAATAATAATAATAATAATAATATAATAATTGTTTTCATTGTTAATAATATTAAGGCTCCCCCCCCCAAACACATTTTTCACATAACCTATTCATATGAATATATCCCCGTCCCCATCCTGCAATTAGAACCTAGACAGACAGACAGACAGACAGACAGACACTTCAAGAAATATAACTGATCATAAAGACAGACTTACCGAGGAAAGTGCAGGCTGTAAAAAGCAATAAACATCCTGAGCGGCACATATCTTCTACAACACAATCAAGAGTTCCTGAAATGAATTGTTGAGGCATAAAACTGAAGTTTATATTCATAAATTTGTTGCGTCACTTAAGCACTTTCTAAAAAATGACTAAATAATAATAATAAGGCAGGCAAAAAATAAATTCAGCCTCCTCCAGGTTACAGATACGTCCGCAAAACGCGGCGGTGAAGCTGAAACTGTGCCTCAGAGTTTGTTCTGAGCAGTGTGTGTTACATGGTGATGTATTTCCTAACACACACACACACACACACACACATACACCGTCCTCTCCATCAAACCCAACCCACAGCAGAAACCTAATTAAACCCAACAAGAGGAAGGAACAGGTGCGAACGGATTGGAGCGTCGGGTCGCGGCTCTGAATAATTTATTAGCGCTCTTAATTAATTAATTAACACCTGCTTTAAGGCGGAACACACCTGAGCATCGGAGCGAACGTCTGAGAGACTGTGCTCTGAGAAATTAACACATCGGGAGAGAGAGAGAGAGAGAGAGAGAGAGAGAGAACAGTGTGATGAAGTGAATTCAGGTGCATATTTGAGTCAGGTGAATCAAACCTGTGTAGATCATTAACATGAGGACTTTATACTAATGACCATTTTATCTGCTATTGTTGTTGTGCTGCAATTTCAGTCCAAAATGTTGCATAAATGTTTAAGGTTCACTAAAGCAGAACAGAACCAATAGCTGCTCAGACTGTAACTGTAGAAGTGTAGTTCAGGTAGCTTTTATGGAGGTTTACGTGCTCTGACAGAGCAAACAAAACACGCGCTTTCTTGTTGGCGTCCATATATATTATTATTTTTTCTTCCATTTTGAACATCAAAGGTGCCGAGGTGGGAAATGACGTCATTACAACTCGCAAATTGCCGCTTACAAGGCATCACAAAGGCAGCTCGCTTCATCTCTACCTAAAGAGAGCGATGCAGCAGCGCTTTAGTGCTTCAGTCTGTCCACTCCAACAAAATAACGTCATCACCTCGTAGATCGCTAACTAGCTGAGCCGTGTCCCATAGCAGCATTGCATTCTGGGACTTTGAGTCGAGCGTTCAGTCGTGCTCTACAATGGCGAATGATTTGTTTTTTTTTTTAAAAGCTAACAGATAAACCTGTCCGACTTCACTTACGCTTGAGATCTGTGAAACTGCTAACTTCGCTAGCGATAACGTCGTCATCGCTGTGACATCAGAGCGACACACAACCTCTAACTTCTCACGGGGAAATAACGATAACACAGCACCGAGCAACAAATCAGAACCGGCATCACTAAACAGAATCAGAAATATTTCAGTATAAACATATTTAGTGTGTTTCAGGGTGGAGGTTTCCTTTAAGAGGTAAAAGGCAGGAAATATAACAACAAAAAATAATCTTACCTGCGTAGCTGTGTGTCCGGAACAAACCGTCACTAACCTGGTAGATGTTCAAAACCTCATTGGGATTCTCATCCTACATGATTTATCACTATATATATTTTTATCATTATCATTCTAATGATTGAATCATAAACAGTTTAATTACTGATAAATTTGCAGTATAAAATTGCAAAACAATTATTTTATAGTTCTATATCTGATAGAAACCCACATAAGGAGTTTTAAAGAAAGTAAAGATACAGAGTTATTTGGCAGAAAATTAACACACTTTTTTACGAAGGTTAAATGTATAATGGCTCATCATTACATCGACATGTTATAACGCATTCATGAGACCTTATACAGATCACACATAATTATTTATGAAAAGGCATTAGAGTTAGTAGAACAGTTTATAATGCATTATACAGTAAGTAGTGCTTATAACAAAAAATATTACCATTATATCTTCTCATAAAGCACCATGGAAAGTGGGGCTTGGTGACGATGTGTTATGAACACTAAAGATCCATAACGAATCATAAAGTTAGCTATCTTTATAAATAATTATAACCTTAGGAATGCATTATAACATGATATATACAGGTGCATCTCAATAAATTAGAATGTCGTGGAAAAGTTCATTTATTTCAGTAATTCAACACAAATTGTGAAACTCGTGTATTAAATAAATTCAATGCACACAGACTGAAGTAGTTTAAGTCTTCGGTTCTTTTAATTGTGATGATTTTGGCTCACATTTAACAAAAACCCACCAATTCACTATCTCAACAAATTAGAATACTTCAGAAGACCAATAAAAAAACATTTTTAGTGAATTGTTGGCCTTCTGGAAAGTATGTTCATTTACTGTACATGTACTCAATACTTGGTAGGGGCTCCTTTTGCTTTAATTGCTGCCTCAATTCGGCGTGGCATGGAGGTGATCAGTTTGTGGCACTGCTGAGGTGGTATGGAAGCCCAGGTTTCTTTGACAGTGGCCTTCAGCTCATCTGCATTTTTCGGTCTCTTGTTTCTCATTTTCCTCTTGACAATACCCCACAGATTCTCTATGGGGTTCAGGTGTGGTGAGTTTGCTGGCCAGTCAAGCACACCAACACCATGGTCATTTAACCAACTTTTGGTGCTTTTGGCAGTGTGGGCAGGTGCCAAATCCTGCTGGAAAATGAAATCAGCATCTTCAAAATGCTGGTCAGCTGAAGGAAGCATGAAGTGCCCCAAAATTTCTTGGTAAACGGGTGCAGTGACTTTGGTTTTCAAAAAACACAATGGACCAACACCAGCAGATGACATTGCACCCCAAATCATCACAGACTGTGGAAACTGAACACTGGACTTCAAGCAACTTGGGCTATGAGCTTCTCCACCCTTCCTCCAGACTCTAGGACCTTGGTTTCCAAATGAAATGCAAAACTTGCTCCCATCTGAAAAGAGGATATTGGACCACTGGTCAACAGTCCAGTTCTTCTTCTCGTTAGCCCAGGTAAGACGCCTCTGACGTTGTCTGTGGTTCAGGAGTGGCTTAACAAGAGGAATACGACAACTGTAGCCAAATTCCTTGACACGTCTGTGTGTGGTGGCTCTTGATGCCTTGACCCCAGCCTCAGTCCATTCCTTGTGAAGTTCACTCAAATTCTTGAATCGATTTTGCTTCACAATCCTCATAAGGCTGCGGTTCTCTCGGTTGGTTGTGCATCTTTTTCTTTCCCAATTTTTCCTTCCACTCAACTTTCTGTTAACATGCTTGGATACAGCACTCTGTGAACAGCCAGCTTCTTTGGCAATGAATGTTTGTGGCTTACCTAGTGAACCAAACTGAGAGACCATTTTGAAGGCTCAGGAAACCTTTGCAAGTGTTTTGAGTTGATTAGCTGATCGACATGCCACCATATTCTAATTTGTTGAGATAGTGAATTGGTGGGTTTTTGTTAAATGTGAGCCAAAATCATCACAATTAATAGAACCAAAGACTTAAACTACGTCAGTCTGTGGCATTGAATTTATTTAATACACGAGTTTCACAATTTAAGTTGAATTACTGAAATAAACGAACGTTTCCACGACATTCTAATTTATTGAGATGCACCTGTATATGTGTGTGTGTGTGTGCATATATGTAAAAATAAAAAAATGGTCCATAGTTTATTGTAGATATTACCTTCATAGAAAGTGTTACTGGATTTTCTTTTCTAGAAATTGAGATACTGACATTTATTTGGCAGACAATAAATAAATAACGTAAAAACTACATAGTGATTTTTTTTTTAGAGAGAGTAAGATACTGTGGCCAGTGATTTGACTAAAAAAAAAAAAAAAATAAATAAAAAAAAATATAAAAAATTAAAATAAATAAATAAATAAAATGTCAGAACTACACAAGTAAGATACAGTTATTTGGCAATTTTTTTTTTTTTTTTTAAGAACGTAAGATACTGGAAGTTATTTGGCCAATAACTAAATAAATTAAAAATAAAATGGCAACACTACATGAAGACTTTTTTTTAGAAAATTAAATACCTACCGTTATTTGGCAGAAAACAAAAATAAAATAAAATGTAAAAAATAAATAAATAAAACATCAGAACTACATAAGTAAGATACTGACAGTTATTTGGCAGGAAATAAAAAATAAAAAGAAAAAGAAAAAAAAAAGAAAAAAAAAAAGACAAAAGTGACCAAAAAAAAAAAAAAAAAAAAAAAAAAAAAAATTCCATTTACCCCACGTTTCAGACTGGAAACTTTTTTTTTTTTTTTTTTTTTAATTATATATATATATATATATATATAACAGATTTAGACAAAGAAAAGTCTTCCTTTATACAGACTTACCACTTTTAACTCATGAACAACCTTACAGTAACATTTTAATGGCTCTTATTTGATGCAGCTTAAAAAGTTTTGAAAAAAAAAGAAAGAAAGAAAAAAAAGGGTCTGGAACAGTTTGGTTTCTGCAGAAAAACTGCCATGGTTAAAATTTAATTAAGGACTTTCCCACAAAAACAGCCATGAATTCAGGTTGAGGGTTAACTAAATATACAAACATACACATAACACAGTAAAGAGGGGGGGAAAAAAAAGACACACACAGAGATAACATACATTTCCAAAATGAACAGCATTTTGTTTGAGATCAAAGACGCAAAAACAGCTTTTTGAAAAGAAAAAAAAAAGGAAAATAAGTCTCTTGTACTATGTGCCTGAAAACCTCTCGCAAATATTTACAGCTGTATTTTTTTTTTTTGCACTCGGGACAAAAATCTCACACAACACCACATGCAGGGCGGGGAAAGAAAAATTATTTTTAAAATTTAAAAAAAAAAAAAAAGAATGACTGCTGTGTTGTACAGAGCATTAATAAAATACACGCAAATCCATTTGCATACTTTATGTAACTGATTGCGAACTCTTTCAATGAGAAAGAATAGTACACTTTCTTTTTTTTTTTTTTCTTCTTTTCTTTAATAGAGCAGGATCCTTGGGATCACTTCTCCTCCTGTATTGCTTTGCAATTATTTATTACAAATTTAAACGACAAAATTTTTCCTACTACGAATTTAGGGGATTTAAAACAAGAAATTTACTTTAATATGAACTTTAACACACAGAAATGTGAAGGCTTCAGAACTCACGGATTGGACTCGCGCAGTCTAACGCTCTTAACGTCTCAAACGGTTTTCAGTAAAATGGTGGAAATAAAATTAAACTCCGTCAAACTGAGTGACGCGTACAAAACGCTCATGTAGTTAAATTTCATATAAACCTTGGATTAGATGTTAATTAATTGCTACAGCGCCAAAATCTGTCATTCTGTTTTTATTACTGCATTAAATTTAGACTTAACTGTGTTAATATTTCAGTTATACAAGTTTAGTATTGCATTTAATTTTAATTAGGATTTCTTTTCAAAAATCACTCATTTCAAAATTTCATATATATATATATATATATATATATATATATATATATATATATATATATATATATATATATATATATATATATATATATATATATATATATATATATATATATATTCCCACAAGGAAAATGGGGGGAAATCGCAAAGGGAAAGGGGTCCAAGCACCTTAAATCATCCTTAAATCCTTAAACCAACTGTTTTTTTCGTTTGTTTCTTTTTTTAAAGAAAAATAAAAAATAAAATTAGGCACATTATTTAAACACATTATTGTTTTTTTTTTTTTTTCATACTGAACATGTCACTACATTCCAGCTGACATTATTTATAGGCAAAATAACTGACTATAATGGCAAATTGTGGTTTCCACCACTGTAATAAAATAATAAATTTTTTTCCATCACAGCCCCCTGGGATATGCTTCATGGTCCCCTGGAGGCCGCAGAAAACCATGAAAGGTGGCAAAAAGCAAAAAAGTGCTTTAAAAAAAACAACCTAGCACATCAACACTGCAAAAAACGACATCTTAGTAAGGAAAAACTTCAACGTATCTAATATTTCTCAGCCTCATTATGAGATTATTAACCATTTTAGACACTTTTACTCATTTTACTAATTCTGCGTAAACGTGTTAAGCGAAAGCGTCATTCGTTTTATTGGCTTGAATGCGTAATTTTTTTTTTTTTTTTTTAATGAAAATGCTTGATTAGATCACTTCACTCGATGATGTTGTTGCTACGACCCACATTCTCACGCGCTCCTGAAACGAGGGTGATTAAAAAAAAAAAAAGAAGAAAGAAATGAACCATCATGCTACTTTAGCTCTATTCCATTAAAACACTTATTTACAAATGAATACTAAACCATAATGGACCATGAACACTGATTTTAAAAAAATAGATTATATCTAATACAAAAAAAAATTTATAATAAAAACTTGATTAAAAACCTAAAACGGTAAAAAAAAAAGAAAAGAAAAATAATAATAAAAAGTAACTTCAGGTGGAGTTCTTTGAAACTGTAACTTAAAAAGACATGTATTGAAGGTGCAGATGTCCAAATACTTATATAAAACATCTCGTAACCTCCTCCATGAAAATGGAGCAACATATTTAACTGTCACCGCCACTTTAATAGGAACAGATGTATATCAGCCAATCAAATCACGTCAAACATCAGAATGGGGGGGGGGGGAGTGAACTCGGTGACTCGTGAAACTCAGAAACGGATGATCTCCTGTTATTTTCAAACACACACACACACACACAAAAAACAAACAAACAAGCAAAAAAAAAAAAAACAGTCTCTACACAGAATGGTACAAAAAAAACCAAAAAACATCCCATGAGCAGCAGTTCTGTGGACGGAAACGCCTTGTTGAAGAGAGAACAACATCCAGATCCAGACTGAGCTGACAGGAAGACTACGGTAACTCAAATAACCACTCTTTACAACCGTGGTGAGCAGAAAAGCATCTCGGAACACATCGAACCTCGGGGCAGATGGGTGACAACGGCAGAAGACCACATCGAGTCAGCCAAGAACAGGAATCTGACACTATATACAGTAGTAGAGACTCTCCCAGACAGGACTGGTGAAGATTGGGGGGGGGGGGGGGGAAGCAAGCGACGCTTTCCTCCCCTTCCATAATTGTGCAGGTGTACAGGTGTTCCTATTAAAGTGGCCGGTGAGTGTATTAAACCCCCTTAAACGTTTGGCTGGTCCAGACTTACATTCCTAACAACACACTTTTTCATATCTGTTGCACTGTAATTACTGAGTAATACATAATAGTCACTGAATAACATGCTTTAAGATGAATAACTGAATAATAAAATCAAAAGTATTCACTTTTTTCCTTAAAAACAAAAACAAAAACGGACGAATAAACAGTTCCACTGGAGCGCCAAAGGATACGAACGGGATCTTCATCTTCTTAACATTGTGCACGATCACTTCAGTGGATGAAGCGACTGAAAGAGACGGACCGAGCACATGCAAAACAAAAACTAAACAAAAACGAACAGTCCAAGTGCTGAGACTCGGAGAAAGGACCGCCTCGTTTACACGTCTATACACCAGAGTTTATAAATCCTATTAAATCTTCTTTCTTTTTCCTTCCTATCAGGACTGTAAAAGCAGGAAGGAAATAAAAAAGGCAACCTTTTTTTAAATTTTTTTTTTTTTTTTTTTTTTTTTTTTTAAAAAGACAGAAAGGCTGGTTTTCCGTCGTCCTCGTCAGTCTTTATTACTCGTGTTCGGCTGCAGACGTCCCGAGACTCGCGCTTCAGTCAGGCGGCAGCAGGTCGTGCAGACGAAAGCGTTCACGTACGTGTGGTCGCACGTCCTCGTTCTGGAGAGGGGAGACAAGAAGACAAAAGTGTGACGAACACTATTTAATGGGGGTGTAACGATCGGACGACCTGTATCGACGCGACGATTGAAATCTTAAAGGCGACGATCGAATCATTTATTTATTTATTTATTTAAACTTGCGGGTAATAAAATTGAGCAGGCTAACAAGGTGATTTGCTAGCCTGTTAAATTATAAGTAGGTCGAATCTAAAAAAAAAAAAAAAAAAAATCTAAATTAAAACTGACTCGAATCATAGCAGACTCGGTGGCATCATCAAATATCGAATCGTTGCCTTAAAAATAAAAATTGCGCAAAAGTGGTATAGTCAAATATCGAATCGGTGCTTTATGAATCGGAATCGTATCGTACCGCAACATATTTAATCACTGACTTAAGAAAGTAAATTTTGCATCGTGTGGAAGCCTGAGGTTTATTACACCCCTATTATATAGTGGATTATTAGTGATGTAACCAACTAAACTGGTAATATAATCTAAACAGATACAGATATGAATACTTTTACAGCTTTCATTCATAGTTGAAGTTAAGCTAGGTTTCTACATTTGGGGCTCATATTTAATTAAAGAAAGAAAGAAATAAAGAAGCAGAATACAGATAGAGCCAATATGTTACACCCCTAGTTTAAATATATGTGGCTCTAGACAGAATTTTCCATTATTTCCCTTTTGAGTCTGGTTCCTCTCAAGGTTTCTTCCTCATGTCGTCTCAGGGAGTTTTTCCTCGCCACCGGCTTACTCATTGGGGATAAATTTATCGATTTAAAATTCAGATCCATTTATGTATCTCTGTAAAGCTGCTTTGTGACGATGTCTGTTGTTAAAATCGCTATGCAAATAAAATTGAATCGAATCGAATTATGGCAAACATAAATTCGTGAGAAAAGACGAGTGTAAACAGCAAAACGTGAAATCTTTTCCCTTCATTATAAAGAAGGCCTGCTGTAAGTGACGTACCAACTCCACCAGCTTTTCTAGAAAAGGCACCAGCTTGAGAAGTTCGCTGTCGTTCTTGTCCACGAACCAGCTCTCAATCGGGATCCCGTTAGACAGCTGCGATTAATAAACACAACGGTGAAGATTTAGTTCACTGCCTAATAAGCCTGTGCGTAAATAAGTAAATAAATAAATAAATAAAACATCAAGAGTGATTCCTACAGTTTGCCTTCTGTCCAAAAACAATGATAGCTGTATGACTGATCTGGTTAAGGTTATCTATTGTCAGTGAAAGATTACGATAAGATTGTTGTTAAGAGCAAATATAATTTAAAAAGTCTAACAAAAAAAAAAACAACAACATGATTTTAAGCTGAAATTCTGATCCTATTTCATGTTTGCTTTTGTTTATTTTACTAACATAACTTAAACATAAATCAGAGGCTGGTTTTAAATCGTGGACGGCGACGTCGGCTCATCAAGGGGGCGGGGCTTATTTGATACAACTAGTGGAAAAGATGTTTTGTTTTGGGGTTTTTTTCCCCCACAGCGAACGTCATCTCACCTGATACGCGAACGCTTGCGGCGAGTTGTCGATAATGATGGTCTTCGAGAGATCTCTCCCGAGGATATTCAGATCTTTGATGTAGTTCCCCTGGACACAGACACAATGCTCGCGAAATAACCTGTGCCTGAAATAAACACACACACAGGGGGGATTTTTTTTTAAAAAGGGTGGAAATAAATGTATTGGTTTCCACGCCAGCACCGGGATAAGACTGAATAATGCAGACAAACCAAAGAGTTGACACCTGAATATCACATGGACTCTTCACCTGTCCGTCTGACCCGAATCTAAACTGCGCTGTAATCAAAGCCAGTAAAGCAGCCACAGCGCACCGTCACAAGGATTTCATTACAGCTACACCTCTATTAAAGACAATCGTACGTTCAAATTTAAGATGATGCGCATTATTTTCCAGACATTTTGTGTAATTTCTAGGTCTACAAAACACACCAAGGTCATTTTTCCCCCCTAATACAGTGCAACAATTATAATTACAGTACATTACTCTGTAAATGTAATGCTTAGATATATATATATATACTATATTATACTTGTATATATATTGTAATCAAATGTATGTGTGTAGAACTGCTTTTGTTGCCTCTCCAACTCACAGCCTGTTTTCATTACAGTCATGAATATTAATAAGCAAACATTCACTGTTGATTAATATTCATTATAGCACCGCATGGCTGAACTCTCAGATCAGAAGGTGTAGATTAATCTTCTATAACAGCAGCTCGGACAGTAATTACAGGTTTATGCTAACGAGCTCATTCTGATACGTTATCGTTTCTATAGTAACGGATCATTCGCAGGGACTCGTGTCGTCCACATCTCCTGGTAAGGATGAACAGATTGTAAAAAAAACATTAATCTTTGATGTTATTTAAGAAAGAAAAGTGTTATGTAAGATTTATGGAAGGAGTCTCCAGTGCCAGCGCTTTGTAACAAACAGTCAGTAGGTTTTCCGCCACAGCAAAGTCTTCAGGACAGATGAGTTTGTTCTTTCCGGTTTCTTGGTAGCATAAAAAGTTTTTTTTTTTTTTTTAGTCTTACTAACTCTTTACTGCATATGGCAACAATGAATTCATCACCAATTTTTTGACAGACAATAATAAATAACTATTTTCCTATGTAACTGGAGAAAGGAGGCTTTAACTTTGACATAAAAAAAAAAGTCATCTCATACATTTTGTTATTTTTGATTATATGAAGTGTTCCACCATTGCACATTGTTGCCATACGGCAACGATTTACCAACTACTGTGTGGTACGTAACTGCTGTGGTATGAGAGGTATAAAACGCTTCAGGGCGTGCTGTTAAAGGAAAATAATCCACTTTATGGTTTATTTCTTACTATTTCTTCATGGTAAGAGTGACTGCTTAATCCCACCACCCAAGCGTGGATTATTATCCACAAACAGCATTCCCAGTCATGTGTTTACAACTTGTTGCAAGTTTATGATTCTGAATGAGATGTAAAATTTCTGACTACCAGAGTTTCAGAAAGGTTTGACAGAAAGAAGGAGGAAAAAAGAAAACAAAAACAAAAACAAAAAAAAAATCCACCTACCGAACTAACTGCTTCTTCGGATCGAGAATGTTCAGCAACTTATCTGCGTAAACTTTCTTCGAAGCGGTGAAAAGAATGATCTGAGGAGGGGGGTAAAAAAAAAAAAAGATAAAATCTTATTTGTTTTCAGATTAGAGCTATTCAACATGCAATCAACAGCATTTTAGTTCTCACTAATTCTCACTAGCTATGTTTCCATCCAAGTTGCGAATTTAACTTGTACGAAAAATTGGAATATCACAAAAAACATTTGCGAATAAAGCAACGTTTCCATCCCATGTTTTCAAAAGAACAAAATCGTCACTTCCGGGGAAACTGGTAACAAAGTATCAATACTTTTCTGAGCCAATTATCCAATCATACGATCTGTTTGGGCAGTCACATGACTTTTTTTTTTTTTTTTTTTTGGATGAGCATTGAGGAATTTATTCGGTAAACCATCGTATGTTTATGCGCATGTCTTCTTATCGAATAAAAAAAAAAAAACGATCCGCATCAATTGAGCACAGTTCTTAGGCGCATTTTGGAGATTTTATTCGCATCTGGTGTTTCCATTTTTTTTTTTTTTTTTTTTTTTGGAGATCCCAAAATTTGTATAGAAATACGTGAATGGAAACATAGCTACTGATCACTACTTCGCACTTTTGTACGACTGTGTGCTATAGAATTAGGGAGGAAGGAAAAAAAAAAAAGGTTACCTCGTAAATCTGAGACATCCGTTGGAGAAATTCTCTAAAGAATGGCCTCAATCGTACATAAACCTGTGGATAAAGGAGAAAACCAGGTCACATCTGCACTCACACACACCACAAAAATATGAATACTAATAAGAGAAACCGTACAAAAACACTACACAACAGCATCATGGTTAAAATAAGCCAAGCGCTTGGGAACACTGATATTTACAGAAGTCCAGAGAGTTATTTATACTTTGGATGAGTGCTTCCGTTTTTATTTCTTTAATCAGGGACTGAGACAATTTCCTTAAGAAGGTGACTCTGTGGTCGTGGACACTACAGTGATCCCATACAAGTGGTCAGTTTCACTGCCAGCTAACTTGAGGGATCGGGGCGTCTCCATGGTTACAGCACGGCGTTTGAGATGGTTTGAAGCTCCCGATATGATGCAATTACCGCAAAATGACGGCGTGCCACTGGAACAACAACATAATACTAGTACCCTACCGCTACGTGATCTCGGAAAATAACTTCCGTTATGTTGAGATCACGAGGAAAATCAGTTCCGATCGAGATAACAGTAGGGAAAACAGAAAATAAACAACTCGTGGCCTTCCTGGACGTCTTCAGCCCTTTCAGATCACCTGTAATTTTCCCAAACTTGTCTATTAAAGTGGTGCATTAGTGCCCTCTTGTGGAACTTTTTTCAAACTGTGTCTTTTTAAAATCTCCTTAAAGTTTTGTGGCTTTTAGTATGAATGTTTCAGACTTAAGGTTATCTATAATCTAGTGAGCTCCAAAACAATGTTTAAAATTCACATTTAGAAGATATAAGCATTCAGAATGTACAGTCTCTCTCTACCACCGATACGGATCAATAATTTTGATGGCATCATTCTGCACTTCAGCTTCTCATCTGATTTTCTGTCCAATCAAACGCACTCTAGAATCTGAAGTGTCCCGCCCACAACAATATATATATATATAAAAAAAAATCACCTTGCCGAATCAGACGCATCGTGATACTAAATGTGAAGTACGGCTTAGCCTGGGCTGTGAGGCAAGCTAAACGCTATTGGCTATTTAAAAAAGGGGGAGGAGCCACTCGATATGTCATGCCCTGACTTCTTGTTTCGGTGGAAATTACATCAACATGGAGTAACGCTGCGGGTTTCAAGGCACTTTACGGGGACTGTAAAGAGAATGACATTAACTGACAACAATGTCATCTGAAGGGAAATTAATAATTAATGAATGAATTAATTAAGTGGTTAGGACATTATGTAAGAGTGTTTTTTTTTTTTTAAAGGATGTGTTTTTAGACTTCTAATACAAATTTTGCAATTTCTATCGGCTATTATCTAAACTGACAGCCGTAAACGAACTAAAGCGAAATCAAAAGTAGTAAATGAATCCGTTTTTTTAAATAATTCGGTATTAGATTCCCTGTTATTGTATATCTAATCGTAATTGGATTCAATTTTGTAAAAATAAATATTAGCCGAGCTCAGAGATGCTGTGTTAATTAATTATAGACACATTGAGCGCAGCGAAAGTTTCATTACCTGGTAAATAACATCTTGGAACAGGACAGGAAATGTCAGTGCTGCGTCTTCCAGCTCGTTCAGACTGCAATGGACTAAAGTTTCGTCCTTCGAACAAACAACGCAACAAACAATTACACCGTAAAACAGAACAAAAGATACTCGGATATAAAGGATAAGTTGATTTTTTTTTAATAAGTCTAAACTGCTGTGGTGTAAAACACCTGAAGTTACAGGAAAATAATCAACTCTGCAGTGGTAACAGTGACTCCGCAGCATCACGCAACTCCATCGTTGATTATTTTCCTATAACGCTGTAGTTAACACTCACCAGGTCTATGACGAGGGAGAACTCGGGCGTGCTGCGTGTCTTTAAGGGCAGTGCGGGTTTACGAGTTAGCTGCTCCTCGGTTAGTGGAGGTACGTGCTTGATGAAGAAATACCTAAAAACATCCAACACCAACACATTCAACACAATCTAAAGTGAAACCCGGGGAGAAATAGATATGATGGCGACAAAGAACTATAATGGGTTAGAAAATTCCGGTTTTCGATACGTTTTCAGGTCGTTGGATAGCTAACTCAGAGTCAACGTCTCAAATTTGTCAGACGTTGACACCAATCCATTTTTAGGAGGTGGAAGGAAACCGGAGAACCCAGAGGACCCCCACTCAGACACAGGGAGAACATCTGAAACTCCAGACGAACAGTAACCCGAGTTTAGGTCCGAGCCGTGGACCCCGAAGGTGTGAGACTTCAAGGCTCTAGTCATTTTCTCACTGATTGATGTAACGGTAAAACCAAACCTGTCAGAATAACGTTACCATAACAACCGAACCCACTTTATTCCTCACTAACATGAGTTGAGATATGACAGCTAGCCAGCTTAACCCTCATGTTTGTTTCTAGGTAGCGTGTCTCCTTAAATTTTGGACATGAATTAGTCCAAAGCTGCAGCATGTAGTTAGTGACATCACTATCGGAGTGCAGCGGTTACTCACGGGTCAAACACCTCCCAGTCCTCCTCACACGACGGGTCGGGGACGCAGGCAGGAACCTCCACATAACCACTGACTGAAGGATATCCTGCAGCTGAACACACACACACACACACACACACACACACACACACACCCACACACACACACACACACACTCTGATAAAGAGATGGACAGACAGACAGACAGGGAGACAAAGAGATGGACAGACAGACAGATTGACAGACATGGACAGAGACAGACAGATAAAGAGAGACTGACAGACAGACAGATTGACAGACATGGATAGAGACAGACAAAGGAATGGAGAGAGACAGACAGACAGTCACAGAGATAGACAGACAGACAAAGAGATAGACAGACAGACAAACAGATAGATAAAGAGACAGATAAAGAGATAGACAGACAAAGAGATAGATAAAGAGAGACAGAGACAGACAAAGAGATAGACAGACAAAAAGAGATAGACAGACAGTCAGATAGAGGAAAGCACACTGCTCCTCAAGAAGCTTTAATTCTGTACCTGTGAGAGGAGGCAGATCAACATGAGTGACCACATGCTCTTCCTCGCCTCTCTCGGAGTGGTTGTGGTAGGGGGACATGACACTGGGGTAGGGCGGGGCACACTGCCCCGGTGATGTTGTGGCAGTGCCCATCGGCATCTCCTCCACCTGCTCCATGTCCAGCTGCTTTATGATCTCCTCCGCCTCCATGGCCTGACCCGGCAGGTCCAAACCTAACAGATGGGAATTGTTGTAGTCATGCGTGAAACAGAACAACTTAGGATGCATAAAATATCACTGAGAAATCGGCATATCATATAAAAAGGTTACTTTTAGGTAATTATCGTGACCTGAGAAGTTATGGACTTCTGGTGAACACCTCACCTGTTCTGTTGGCCGGGGAGAAGTAGTTGAAGACCGGAGAGAAGACGGTTCCCAGCATGGTGGTTCGGGGAGGACTGTCCAAAGCATCCCCAGCCTCCAGCTTCACGCTGCTCTTGGTCTGTTTATTAGCGTCATGATTCCTGGTTTCTGTGTGTCAGCGTTTTTGGAGGTAAAAGAGGAATAATGATCGTGTGACAGAAAGCCACATAAGGTTAAATAAAGATTTCCGGAGCTGCAATAAGATCCGTGATAGTATTAGCTCATTATCCACAGACTGTTTTCAACCGAAACGCACTTCTACGTGAGTACAAATCCTGTGTAATGCAATGCCTTCTGGGTAAATTAATCTACCGAGCTCGACTTCGTGCGGCGCCTCACCCTGGTTGACGGAGCGACTCCTGCGTCCGACGCTTTTCCTACAGTCGTCGGCGCTCTGAGCGGACGAGGTGATGAGGTCACAGGTCAGGCGACTTCTCTTGGCTCCTCCTTGTTTCTTCTGCTCCACCTGAAACCCCCCAAGTGAGAAAGTGATTCGACTCATTGAACAGAATCGCCTCGAGTGAATCAAACATGCCGCGTCTTTTGTTTTGGGTTCAGCATTTTTTCTGCAGATGCGAGCTGCAAAACTGAGGGCTTTTTATTATGATTTAGATAATTATCTACGCATTTATGATTTAGATAATTATCTACGCATTTATTTCACACCGGTTCTGTGTTCTGCAAGCAGAATTTTTGATTAGAGTCAAAGAGCCAAACCAAAACGAGCCAAAAGGATCAATTTTTGCTCCGATTCGGATTCGACAAATGGACTGATGAGAGTGAAGGTGCTCTCAAGGAACTCAAACATCCACTAAAGTTATATCCTAGTGCGCGTTCTGAAGAATAGACAGTGTAACAATACTCTTTAAAAATGTTCACGTGAGGAAAATGTGTCCATTTGTTTATGCAGGGAAAAAAAAAATAAAAATACAAAAGCTAGAACATCTGATCCGTCCATTTTAGCTTAATTAACCTTTCGCCAATTTCGCTTCGTTCTGCTTTTCTTTGTGAGACGATATTTATGCTCCGAGTTCTCCATGCCTGATCACCAGCCTTTGGGATGCACCGTTAATATCATCTAACGCAGTAATGTGAGCTTCGGTATTGAGAGGAGAAAACGTGGCGTGATTTTTACCTTCACCGCGTTGTGATGGATGACGGTCTTCAGAAGGCCCTTTCCTCTGAGCGAGCACCGCGAGCGTCTGCGTTTGGGTTTCCGGGCTCGACGACGGACGCGAGACGGGTTTGGAGGCCGAGATGCCTCACGCACTCTCAGCTTCATGTTGTTTTACGGTCACATCTAAGACTGAGAAGAAGAAGAAGACGAAGATCGACAGCGGTGAGATTTACGGGATCCCGTCGCATCCTCGTGTATGGAAACGAGGACGGAACGATTTCAGACTCTATGGAATGACGTATGGGACCATGAAGCTTTACAAGACAAGTACGAGACAAGAACGTCTATCGTGTCCAGATGTCGATGCTGTAATTTCTGTCAGATGGAACTGAAAAAAGAAAAGAAAAGAAAAACAGAGCAGATTGCAGAGGGAAAGCAGAAACTGAACCAAAGCCATACTGGGGAAAAAAAACAAAAAACAAACAAAAAAAAAAAACCAGCACTGTATCTGGAAAGGGAGGCAGGAAACGGGCGGAGATCAGTAAATTAACACCAGATCACTGTGCTGGTCTAGAAAATGTGTCTGAAGAGCCCGAACCTTTTCTTGTCTGAAAAAACAAACAAACAAACAAACAAAAACACAACAACGAAGCTCAAGATACACCATCACAACTGCGATAAACAGAAATTATACTTTAAAATGTTTACTAGTTTAATGGTTGTCAAAACGAGGTTCTGAGGTTTGTGATGGACAGCAAAGGGTTTCGCATAATGAATGGGTTTTATATTGTGATGCACCTATCAACAGTCAGTTGATTAAAAAAAAAAAAAAAAACACATTTATTCATAAAAAAAATCAATCAAGAGTGCTCATTAAAATATTAGGCCACGCCCATGTATACTGTAGGGGTTTACTGAGCTTTTTAAAAAAAAAATTAAACGTATTGTTTATTAAATAGGCGGTGGTGTTGTTTTTTTCCCCATTCAACTTCACTGGATGTTAAATGAAGCATTTACGACTTATATACTACACTCAACATCTGACGTCTTAAGGTGAAGAGTCCCGACAGATATGGGGAAAACGTTGTCTAGATTATAAATATAAACTGATCAGCCATAACAATAAAACCACTGACAGGTGAAGTGAATAACATTGATTATCTCGTTACAGTGGTTCCTGTCAAGGGGTGGGATACATTAGGCAGCAAGTGAACAGTCAGTTCTCGAAGTTGATGTGCCGGAAGCAGGAAAAAAGGGCAAGTGTAAGGATCTGAGCGACTTTGACAAGGGCACGTGAGCATCTGAACTGGACCATGGAGCAATGGAAGAAGGTGGCCTGGTTCGATGAATCACGTTTTCTTTTACATCATGTGGACGGCCGGGTATGCGTGTGCGTCGCTTACCTGGGGAAGAGAAGGCACCAGGATGTACAATGGGAAGAAGGCAAGCTGGCGGAGGAAGTGTAATGCTCTGAGTAATGTTCTGCTGGGAAACCTTGGGTCCTGGCATTCATGTGGATGTTAATTCGACACGTACCACCTACCTGAACATTGCTGCAGACCAAGTACACCTCTTCATGGCAACGGTATTCCCTAATGGCAGTGGTCTCTTTCAGCAGGATAATGCACCCTGACACACTACAAAAATTGTTCAGGAACGGTTTGAGGAACATGACGAAGAGTTCAAGGTGTTTGACTCGGCCTCCAAATTCCCCAGATCTCGATCCGATCGAGCGTCTGTGGGACGTTCTGGACAAACGAGTCCGATCCACGGAGGCCCCACCTCGCAACTCACAGGACTTAAAGGATCTGCTGCTAACGTCTTGGTGCCAGATACCACAGCACACCTTCGGAGGTCTTGTGGAGTCCATGCCTCCACGGGTCAGAGCTGTTTTGGTGGCACAAGGGGGACCTACACAATATTAGGCAGGTGGTTTTAATTTTATGGCTGATCGGTGTACATCTTGTCACGTTTAGGTAACGTTGGCTGTGAGGAAAAATGCATTACCTCGCCTGATGTTTTCTAACTGACCCTAGCAACTCAAATTCTGAGTTGTGAGGGAAATACATGGAGGAAAAAAGATAGCAAAGGTAGCAATTTTAGATCTGTTAGATACAATTAGACGTGAATTAATAAACCAAGCAGGTAGGAGTTAACAAATCTTTAACAGTTGACTCTTTAACTAAGCGAAGCGTACAGTTCTAAACAACAACAAGTTTATATGACTAGCTAAAATAGATAGAAAGCAAGCGAGTCCTGTCCATTGTTAGTTAACTAAACATTACACAAATAAACATCCCCCCCCCTTGAGCCCACGCTTCCATTCCCGCCCAATTTCACGAAGCCCCGCCCCCCAGGATCAACGGCGGCTCGTCTATAAAATGACTGACAGGAGGCGCAAACAAACATTCCGGACCGGACATCAGTTTTCCAGTCGGGTTTTCCCTGCCACTTCATACACTTTTGCTACTACAGCTTAATCCATTGCTTTTTGTATCATGTTCTGCATATCTCCGAGGTTATTAGTACAAATAAGGAGTAAAAAAAAAAATCGACTATTGCACCTTTAAAGCCACAATGGTTTAGTGAGTTAAAAATATCCAAACTTAAACATATTTCTTTAGTAGAAATTAACCAGTTTGACACCTAACAATCCGTGACACCTAATTTCAATAATCTATTCTTAGTCATAAAAAATAATAAATAATATAAAGAGTAAAGAATATTTAATAGACCTTCTCTAACAGACACAGTTTAATAAAGGTAAACGATTCAAAACATATTTGTAGATGATAGGAGTCTAATATCAGTGCTCAGCTGCTTTATTGGGTAATTTATAGTTCAGATAAGTTACACTACACAGCACTGATGTGCAAAACTATTTTCCCTAAACAATATGAATGCAAATGATAGTAAAATGTTTATTTAAAAACAGCCACAAGCCGGTTACCACCAGCACCATCACCAGCACCATCACAGCCGCCAAGACATCAGGAAATTACTGAAAAACCGCGACAAACTTACTGTTAAAGCCCGTAAACCAGCCGCTGGAGGATGTCTGGGTCTTGACGGCTGCCGCAGAGACAATCCTAGTCCCCGGGTTTTCTAATTTATAGTCGGTTTCCTATGTTTTGTTGTTATTAAATTAGGGTTTTATTCACTGCACCACTAGTCGCCATTTCCCGCCTCCTCAGCCACACAGCGGACTGCAAAATACCCGGATGAAGGAAAGCGCAATCTGCGCATGCGCACGTCCACTTTTCTCGTTTTCCGCCATACAAATGATAAAACTCCTGTCAGCGTTGGTTTCAGAATACACCGATATTTACACTTTTCATTCGAATAGAAAAACTTGCTTTTATACTCTTATATTTTCTAATCTAATGAATTCAGCAACATTAGCTGTACGTTCTCAACACTTTATAACACAGAACATGCTAAGAGCTGGGCAACATTATGTCTTAATGTTTAAAGGAGAAAAGGTGTCTCAAACGGTCACACAGATGACAAATTTATCACTTTTATAATTCGTTCACCTTTCAGTTACTATACATTTATTTATCCAACTTATACAGCTTCCGTCCAGCCATCAATCCAACTTATACATTCATTCATCCATTCAACACACACAGCTTTATTATCCATCCATCCAACTTATACAACTTCCAGCTATTCATCCATCCATCCATCCAACATATACAGCTTGTAGCCATTCATTCATCCATCCATCCATCATATACAGCTTGTAGCCATTCATTCATCCATCATCCATCCATCCAACATATACAGCTTGTAGCCATTCATTCATCCATCATCCATCCATCCATCCATCCAACATATACAGCTTGTAGCCATTCATTCATCCATCATCCATCCATCCATCCAACATATACAGCTTGTAGCCATTCATTCATCCATCATTCATCTATCCATCCAACATATACAGCTTGTAGCCATTCATTCATCCATCCATCCAACATATACAGCTTGTAGCCATTCATTCATCCATCATCCATCCATCCATCCAACATATACAGCTTGTAGCCATTCATTCATCCATCCAGCCATCCATCCAACATATACAGCTTGTAGCCATTCATTAATCCATCATCCATCCATCCAACATATACAGCTTGTAGCCATTCATTCATCCATCCAGCCATCCATCCAACATATACAGCTTGTAGCCATTCATTAATCCATCATCCATCCATCCAACATATACAGCTTGTAGCCATTCATTCATCCATCATCCATCCATCCATCCAACATATACAGCTTGTAGCCATTCATTCATCCATCATCCATCCATCCATCCATCCATCCAACATATACAGCTTGTAGCCATTCATTCATCCATCATTCATCTATCCATCCAACATATACAGCTTGTAGCCATTCATTCATCCATCCATACAACATATACAGCTTGTAGCCATTCATTCATCCATCATCCATCCATCATCCATCCATCCAACATATACAGCTTGTAGCCATTCATTCATCCATCATCCATCCATCCATCCAACATATACAGCTTGTAGCCATTCATTCATCCATCATCCATCCATCATATACAGCTTGTAGCCATTCATTCATCCATCATCCATCCAACATATACAGCTTGTAGCCATTCATTCATCTATCATCCATCCATCCAACATATACAGCTTCCATCCATTCATCTATCCATTCAACATACAGCTTCTAGCCATCCATAGATCTTATATAGCTTCCATCCATTCAGCTTATACAGCTTCCAGCCATCCACCTATTCAGCTAGTACAGCTTCCATCCATCCATCCATCCACCTATTCAACTTATACAGCTTCCAGCCATCCATCCATCCACCTATTCATCTTATACAGCTTCCAGCCATCCATCCATCCACCTATTCAACTTATACAGCTTCCATCCATCCATCCATTCAACTTATACAGCTTCCAGCCATCCATCCATTCACCTATTCAACTTATACAGCTTCCGGCCATTCAACCATTGATCCAACTAATACAGCTTCCACCCATCCAGCCATCTATCCCAATTTTACAGCTCCAGTCCTTTCGTTACTTCAACTTTTCCAGTCCTCATACGATTATCTATCCTTCATCCATCCATCCAGGTCCCATAGATGTATCATTTCATCCATCTTTTACAGCTCCTACCCATTCATTCATCCATGCAACTTTCACAGCTACCCTTCATCCAGACATCCATCCATCAATCCATCCATGAGGAAAGATACCAGTCACAGGAAAACAGTGGGACAGGATTTTTATAGAGGTTGCATGAAAAATTGCAATGTAGTACATAAAGCTTTCGAGAAATGACTTTTTGGATGGACATTCCTTTTTCTTATATATGAATCTGTAGAAGGAGAAATCAGTAAATATTTTTTAAAGATGTTTTAAAAACATAACATTCATTTCTCTGGGTTCCAAAATGGTGGTTAAGTAGAGAAGTTTCTTACACCTGAACACCATTACTCCAATAACACCTAGCAATGCTGAAAACCAGTAGTATTCAGATCACACCCACTGCTGCCAAGGTTTCATCACTTGAAATACAAACTCTTTTAATGCTGATGTTAAAGGTTTTTATTGATTTATTTTTACTTTATGGGGCTGTTTTTGTTGCATAATTTGCAAATAAATATCATGACCTCCACAAAAATAAAACAAGTTCATCCATCTTAATCACTTGGAGGTATTCTGGGACCATTTATTGTCTCAATATTTTATTTAAAAATAAATAAAATCAGCTTTCCTGATAGCAGTAAATTGGCAGGATATTAATATAAGTAATCTTAAGTATGCTAAATGCCAAATCTCAAACATATGGACCGCAAAATCAGTCCAAAGGAGGACCTGAAGTGCTTATAAAGCACATTTCTGCTGTAATTTTTCAGAGTAACAACCTGCTGTCTTGAAACGTGATTGGCTGAGAACCGCCAGAAATCACAAATTAACATCATGAGAGCGTGTTTGAACCAATCTTGATTGGCTAAACATTTCAATTTATCCATTTATGGACCTTGTTTTATTTTTGCGGAACTCGCATTATTTATTTGCAAATCCCCCGGCCCCCTAAAAAAAACCCTTTACATTTAATATCTAGTTAGACTGCAAGCAAAGAGCTCCTTCAAGCTGTTGAGTTGAACCAGTTGAGCATATATCTACATGTACAGTACTACCGAGTCGCGTCACAGTGATAGCAAAAAAGTTCTCGTCTAATACAACTCTGCTCTTTGGACAGGTGGAATAAACAGTTTAACTTCGTACAGAACCGTAAAGATGTTTTATATACGTTTCCACGATCCACTTGGAAAACTCAGAACAATCGTAGATATTAAAGTACATTCAGAATGCTAACTTTCTAGGTTTTGCTCCATTAGGAAAAGCACACGAGTTAAAAGTCCGAGGGCTACAGGACACTGAGGTTTTCTACAGAATTCAGCAGGATCGGTGGCACAAATATGTACATCAATCATCAAGATCATCCGTATCTGTCAGGCAAACGGGAAGCTGCGCCGCTCTCGCTGTGCTGTGGTACAGTGTATTGCTTTTTGTATTTCTGTAGCTCTGTAGGCTAATATCCAATTACTCGCATGCAAAAAATAAATCTCTCAAAAAAAAACAAACAAACACAAAAACCACCTGTTGAGCCACTGTAGAGTTCTTAACAGAACAGGAACATTAATTTAAAATGACTTGTGAGACTCCTGTACAATTTATTGTCCAAGAAACGAAGAATGAGGAAATAAGAAAGGAAAAAAAAAAGAAAAAAAAAAAAAAAAAAGAGGCAATTTCCCATGCAGCGTTTCTGAAAAACGAAACATCAGCATTCGAAAAAAAAAGAAACAAACTGTATCCCCTCTGTCATGATCTCGTTCTGATGCGAGTTTAGGTTCTTTCACTAGAACCACTGCCACGACGGCGGTGCCGGGAACCTACAGCTTAAATTCATCATTAAAAAAAAAAATTTAAATAATAAAATAAAATGTAAAAAATAAACTCGTCAGCAGGCGCGTGTCCGTTGAAAAGCCTGCTTTAGACTTGAGAGAAAAAAACCCAACACAATCTGTTTAGCAGGGAAAAAAACAAAATTTACATATTAAATATGTACACATGTGCAAATCAGTCATTTTACGCATCCTTCAGATAGTTTTAAATTCATTTTAAGTCACTGATGAAAGACAAAAAATGAAATTAAAAAAAAAAAAAAAAATCAAATCCTTCTTAAAAAGTTGAAAGGAAACATCCATATCCACGCCGTGTTGAAATACAGCTCCGGCTAAGAAGCAGGTTCTTTTTTTTTTTTTTTCCCTTCTTCCCCCCCACCAATCCAATCTTGCGAGTACGAATATGGATGACGTGTCGATTTGAGACTCCGGACTGAGGCTACAGGATGTCAATGGCTTGGTGTCGCTTGCCGTAATCCACGCCGCGATCTCCTGGAGCGTCCCGGTCTTCATCGTCTGGAACATGAGAGAGGGGAGGAGAGTTTAGGGAAGAAGGACGGCAATGAAACACAATACCTACTGCAGGTCACTGAGAAACATGTAGGTATATAACATACATTGCTAATCAGCCAATCATGTGGCAGCAGCACAGCGCATCAAATCATGCAGATACAGGTCAAGAGCTTCAAGTTAATGTTCACATCAAACATCAGAATTGGGGAAAAAAGTGTGTGACTTTAAACGTGGCGTGGTTGTTGGTACCACATGGGCTGGTTTGAGTATTTCGGAAACGGCTGATCTCCTGGGATTTTCACACACAACGGTCTCCAAGAGTGTGGGTGGAAACGACTTGTTGATAAGAGAGGTCAGAGGAAAATGGCCAGATTGGTTTGAGCTGCCAGGAAGGATATAGTAACTGAAGAGCAGAAAAGCATCTCAGCATGCACCGTATAGCATATACACCAATCCGGTACTGAGGACTGAGATTAAACTGTTTTTATTTTTTTTAAATACGTATGCGTGCATAAAAGTGTGACAGACGATAGTCACGTCCGAGTTATGAGAGGAAGTCGAGAAGTGTGTGTGGAAACGGTATTAGAACACACGTCAGACCGCGCTGTAGTGTAGTGAAATGACACTGGAAAAAAAGCAGTTCATAAAAAGTAGCGGAGTAATCAGCTTGTCAAGTCTGACAAGTTTTGCAGTTGATGCTAATGTTTTTGCATAGTTGGAATTATTTGCTTAACGTTATGTGGTTTAAAGTCATGGTGTTATATGAAGATGAATAGTGTCCATCAAACGCTGCTAAAATACACTCACGGTTGTGCTGTAGTACTTCCGAAAAATCATGATCCAAAGCTTTACAGTTTTTGGGACTCGGATCTATTGAAATAACAAGGAGCGCGGCGCTGCGGCATGCTGAAAATACCAGAGTGTCAGCCAAGGCAGTAGAAGCTTGGACCCGGAAACAGTATTATCGGAGGCTCGTCACGTCACGACTTAACAAGCGGCTGGGAACCCAGACGAGAGAGCTTCAAGGGTCACGGTGTACAGTACACTCCATACACACACACACACACACACACTGGCTGAAAATAACACATACATCACTGAAAAGTCCAACACACAACCACACACACACACACGGATAAAAGACTATTACTTTTTTTTTTTTCACAAAATAAATGCAAAATAATTATAAATCTGTACATCATATCATGCCATTTTTAAAAAAAACATGGAATACATGCTTAAACATGGAATACTTCACTCTCAGGATAAAGAAAAGCCACGTTGATCGGAGTAACTCGTTTATTCTGGTCGGGGTCATTACGGTTTAAATTATGAGTACTAAGCTCATTCGTGAATATTGGAGGCGTATGTACAAGAATAAATACAGGAGGGGGTTTAAAAACAAACAAACAAACAAACAAACGAGATAACCTTTCATGAATGTAAATGAAAAATGCAAAAAAAGGACTTTTCCCAAAAGTGTAGTCTTACACACCGTGCGGAGTGCAGAATAAATTTAATCAGATCGGAAAGGGGAAAACGTCAACTCGGGATTCCTACACGCGACCTTGGGATGGTCTCATCAACTACGAGTTCAGCAAGTCATGTTAAAGGGGTCATAGGATGATTTTTAAAAGTTCATTATTTTGTTTATTGGGTGTAATAGAATAGGTTAACATGCTTTAAATGTTCAAAAAAAAAAACAAAACAAAAAAAAAAACATGATATTTCACATACTGTCCCGGTATATAGTTCCGGTTTCTCCGAAGCCCCTCCTTTCCGAAAAGCCCAGCTGACCCATTGCGTTGTGATTGGCCAAAAACCTCAAGCGTGTGTCGGAAATGTAACGCCCCTTACCATAATCCAGAGCTCCAGCTTCCAAGGCTTCTAAAGCAATTGTAAACACGGTTATTAATGCCGTCGGTTTTACCGCATCAGTTCGAGCCCGAGTCAGGTTCTGATGATGATGATCGAGCGGATCAATCGGAACCGTCCTTGCGAGCGTGACTTGAGCAGAACGTTTCACCGTGGTAAGTTTTTATTTTGTGACTCTCTTACCTTCCAGATACGATGTTATAACGGTTTAATTTGTCTTCTTCACTGTAACAACTTTATGTCCTGAAGTGACGACATAAAATACAGTTAAAAAAAAAATTTAATTAATTATAATTTTAAAAAATTATGGCGGCATCATGCTGATATTTCAAATTGTGACCTAGACGTTTGCGGAAGTAATATCTGGACTTGGATCCAGGCGTTTCAGGCAGGTCTGGAGCGGTGTTTTCTGTTAGATAAAATGAATCCCTTTGCGGGAGACTATGAGCTTTGTAACTTTGCAGATCTTATACATGCACAGACAGATACATTACACACTAAAGGGAAAGGAAAACATGAAAAAGCTTCATATGACCCCTTTAAATCAACATGGCTGCTCACGACATCAACAGCAAACACGGCAGCACTTCTTACCGTTAGATGAACTATACTGTATGGATACAAGTATTTGCTGTTGATCGAGCAACATAGACGTATTCACTTGTTAAATCTAGAACACTGACTATACAGTTCGCTGTTTTGAGGAAAAAAATACATCACTCATCACCGTTAGCTAGCTGACCCATTGCGAACGAAAGTCAAAGTGGAGGCGTCCATGTTTTTTTTCCCCCCACTTTGTAGCTCGAACGCAGGGAGGTGAAAAATGCCGAGTTCAGCCTTTTCAGCCTGCTTTCTTATACCGTCTGCCTCTTTGCTATTTTTCCCACCTCCCCGACTACTCCACATTCCCACAGCAATATACACCGAGTGTATTCTTCAACCCCTGACCACATGTTTTTTTAGGCAGCAATAGTAGTAATAATTATAATTATTCCAGCAGCAAACTTTTCAAATCAGCTTCAATGGTTTCACTGGGAAAAGCCTTTTTAATGTACCGTACTCTATAATCAAATCTCCCCCCCCCCCCCCCCATCCTGTCTTATTTCCTGTCGCTTGGTTAAAGAGTACTGCCTGCTAGCACGATACATATATTTGAGAGTTTCTTATTTTAATCTCAAGACACAGACAAGCTTTATTTCCTCTCACCAGAGCTATCTTTGCGCGCGCACGCACACGCAGAGGCTGAAAAACCCAAAAGATATCCGAATAACAGCATGCATCACACTGAATAACCTGATCGCTGCGCTGTAATCCAGCCATCTTTATTCTGAGATGTGTTGTAATTTAATATCATCCTTAATCCGATCCTTCATCCGTTTACAGGACCGCTTTCATGAGCTTGAATTAAAATAAATAAATAAAAAGTAAACCTTCAGGACATGGCCCAAGTGCACTTACTTTAAACAAAACTTCCAAAATGTTTCCCTGAAAGTGCACCCAAGTGATGTATATGCATTTACTTAGAACTAAGAGCAAGCGAGCAAACACACACACACACACACACACACACACACTCATGTGACTCTAAACAAAGCACTACGTGGACTAAGTAGACGAGCGAAGGCGGACATGAGGGAGGGCGACGGGACAGGAGAGGACGGACGGAGGAGGAAGAGCGACGCGAGGGACAGCCGGGGCTGTTCTCCCGGGCTCACCTTGGGCGTCTTCCTCGCCGCCGTCGCCGTCCTCCTCCTCGTTGTAGGCCAGCTCGGCCTGCTTGTCGGCCTCGTACTCGCCCACGTTGCCGTCGTCCCCGTTGTAGTCCGCCAGCTTGGAGGTGCGCTGCGGATCTACGGGGGATTCGTTCTCGTCAAAGAAGCGGCCTGAGCGGGCGGAGGAGAGAGAGAGAGAGAGAAAAAAACAGAGAGAGAAGAACGAGGGGGAAACAACAAGGAGAGAAAAAGGAAGAGGTCAGTCAGGATTAGGAGAGAGGGCGGCGTGAGAGTGAACGGATAAATCATTCGTTCGTAAGAGGAGAATAAGGAACGAGGAAAGAGAAAGAGGGATGAAACGAGGGATGCGGGCAGCAACTCTCACACATGCACACCTACACACCAACGTCCTAACTGCTTTAACGTCGTGTTCTTACTACTCAGGACCTGAGGAACTCGCTCTACACCCAACACACACACCCACACACACACACCTGAGAAATAAAAAACGTAGACTTTTCTGCAAGTCTTTGCATGCTGTGGTGGCATGTCTTTGCAGTGACACACACACACACACACACACACACACACACACACACACACACACACACACACACAGCTGCTCATACTCACTCTGCCGATGTCGGAGTGGTGCAGCGGGGGCAGCGTCTCGCTGAGGGTCCATGGGGTTGGGCAGAACCTGAGCAGGATTCGGGGGAGGAGGCAGAGCCGCACCCGGATTATCAGGATCTGCACGTGGGGATGACGACAGATCAAAACCCAACGCAACAATTTACATATTCAGATCAACTTCAATATTAAACCTGATATTTCAATTTATCTTTATTTTAATATTGTAGTCAAGATGTTCCTAATCACTAAAATGTTGAACAGGAACTGAAAGGAGACACAGGAGGGGAGTTTACTGAAGCTTATACCACAGCTGATGAGTTCTGGATTCTGATTGGTCAAAAGCAGCTCTGCCAGTAGTGCGGCTCCAAATCACAGGTTTACGTTAACGCACTCGTTCTAATACGTTGTCGTTTCTATAGTGACAGCGCATTCACAGAGACTCCTATTGCAGACACTCCACGCGCTCAAGACTTTTAACATTTATGGAAGGAGTCTCCAGTGTCAGCGCTTCAGGATGAAGGAGTTTATGCGTTGCGGTTTCTCGGCAAAGTAACGAGCTGCGTTTTTTCCCTTCAAGAGGGAAATAAAGGGAGAGGCCGGTGAACAAACAACTGTTTATAGCTGATATAAGGTGAGTGAGAACGTGTTGCGCGACACGAAATAACTAAGTAACTACAAACGGATAAAAAAAAAAAAGTTCAATCAGTTGTAATCATTAGAAACTGCTGTGATACGAGAGGAATTCTGTTATTGGAAAAGTAATTCTTTTGATGGATTATTTTCCTAACAGTATGTACTCAAGTGTTTCAATACTTGCTAATCGTATGTGTTTTGTTTTTTTTCGTTTTTTAAACTAATTTACATGCAATTAAGGAAAAGCCTCCTGTTCAGCATGACGACGCGTTTCTTTGCTGCTCACCTTTCATTTGGCGCCGCTGCTCTCCGAACTCGTCTGCTTGGACTGCTGCCTTGTTGCCTTCATTCAACTCCACGGGTCTCTCCACGAGCGGCTGGGGAACCTGCTGCTGGATTGGTGGGAGACCTTTTCCTGCCCCTCCATCCTGGGGAAGGTCGGGACGGTCCAGAGGGAGGCCACGAGGAGCATCGAACCCAGGTCCCTCTCCAGCACCAGCTCCTGCTCTTACTACAGTGTCAATAGCAGCATCAGGACCACCAGCATCAGGACCAGCATCAGGACCAGCTCCAGCTCCAGCTCCAGCTCCGGGCTGTTTGTCATGCAGCACCAAAACCGCCTCGTGCTGCGCTGTGATGGCTGGCTTTTTCAGGGCTGAGGGAACATTAACTAATATTTTACATTCCTTCTGTTTATTTGCCACTTGTACCTGTATCTGTCTGCACACAAAATATACCTTAAATAATTCTCTTCCTTTCCAATATTTCTAAACTCTAAAGCCTGATTTTCTCGTGCAGCACGGATCAGGTTGCGAGTTTACGTTTTGTGTTTTTCTAAACTAAAAATCAGGATTAACTGTTGGAATGAAGACACTAATGGCTCTGGGGGGGTGAAAAACAGATTCCACTGCATTGTTAATACTCACCAAACTGCAGGTCATCCACCTTTCCCACTTCACTGTCTTCAATACCGGGCATTCCAGCATCACTTCCTGGTTTCCCCAAATCATCTGTTAGAGAGAGAGAGAGAGAGAGAGAGAGAGAGAGAGAGAGAGATGGAAGGGGATTGAGAAAGTGAGCAAAAGCAAGAATGAGAAACAGACAGAGAGACAAACAAAAGGAGAGAGAGAGAGAGAAATAGACAGATTGAGAGAGAGAGAGTGAGAGGAAGACAGGAGAGAGCAAGAGAGAGAGAGAGAGAGAGAGTTGAGAGGGATGATAGAGAGAGAGACGGGAGAGATAGAGGCAGACAGTAAGAGAGAGACAGAGAGAGAGAGAGAGAGAAATAGACAGATTGAGAGAGAGAAAGACAGAGAGACAGACAGGAGGGAGCAAAAGAGAGAGAGCGAGAAAGAGAGAGAGAGAGAGAAAGAAAGACAGCCACAAAGAAACAGAGAGAGAGAGAGAGAGAGAGAGGGAGAGAGAGAAATACTTATAAATTCAGAATATAGATTAAGTAAAATATACCACTGTTTATTATGATGATTTTAACGTTTCCTTTCTATTTTTACGTGACTATAACAGTAGGTGACGCTATAAAGACATGTAAAGGTAAACAGAGCGCCAGGTTTCCAGGTGGCAGCACACAAAGCTCTACCTTTTATATCAGGGCTGTCGTGACGCTGCGCGGCCACTGGGTGGTGCTCTCCTGCAGCCTCTGTACCGCGCTCAGCCTGAGCGACCACTGTACCAGCTTTACGCGTGTCCACCGTTTCCTACAGAAACAGGAAGTAACGGCAGGTGGGATTGTCACAGAGAGCAAGAAATTAAAGCAGAAAATTTCATTTAAATACATTTTTATAATAATGTTGTTTCAAAAAACGACACCATGCTTCTTTATATCTGGGGCAAAACGGACCGAAGAGGAAAAGCGAAATCATGACATAAATATTAACTTACAATAAGATCATCAGAAATGTTCTCTGTCAAATAAATAAATAAATAAATAAATAAATAAATAAATAAATAAATAACGCTGCACCTTTTAAAAAGATATTTATCCTGATAGTTTTGATACAGGCTGATGATAAAATGCCAGCAAATCAGATATATATATATATATATATATATATATATATATATATATATATATATATATATATATATATATATATATATATATATATATATATATATTTGAACAATGAAACATTCCCAGAATAAAGTATTCAACAAGGAAGAGGAAAAAGTTTTTTTTTTTTCCATGATATAATGTATATTAATTTAATATTAAATCATGATACAAGAGACCTTTCTTTGATATCCATCATGATACATCAGTTTGCTAATAAGCTTCCAATAAAGACAGATGATCAGATATTTTATTTACATGTTCAGTAAAAAGATTTCAAGGCTGTCTGTGATATCTGTGATAAGTGTATTGTGACATAATTGATCACCATATCGATATCATTTCATATCGCTCCACAATGACTCATCAGTATAAATGGTAACGGAGTCGCTCAGTGGTAAAGAAATATCTGAGGAAGTGCATCTTGAGATCGTTCATCACGACAGCGACGTCAATCCCACACGCGTTTGCTTCTACCGCGAGAACTCTTCCAAAAGTTTTCTCCTCCACTTTCACTCCTTTAAGACCAGGAGTTACCATGAAGCTGATCGGTTACTACGTGCTTTACCCTGCACTTTAAAAACACAAAAGCTTGTCTGACACCAAAAACCGGTCAGGCATCGAGTGTCAAAGAGAATGTCAAGCGTTTGTGCTTTGTTAAAAAGGTGGGAAAACGACGTGCGAACGACGAAAAAGCGCGAAAGCTCGCTTCGCATGAAAACCCTCGGCACTGATCTATTTCATTCGATTCATTTGAAATACGATACGATAAATATTTCGTCTATTTATTAGCGCCATAGTGTCTTGCTATGTTTTATAGGCTGGCTTCTTTTTGAATTATTAAAGTTTGGATTAAAATTAAACTCATTTAAAAATTAGTGACCGATCCCCAAAAAAAAAAAAAAAAAAAAAACCCCAAAAACCCACAGTAATAAATATAATAACTGATAATCGTGAGTTGCGATGTTCATCGGTGTAAAAGGTGTTATTTTACACGATCGTCACAGCTTCTCTAACAAGTCAGGTTCGCAAAGCAGGGATGGTGTTTGTTCTCACGTTGATAACTCTTTAGCTCCTCCAGCAGGTCGGTAAAGAGGTCTGAAACGTCCACACGGACTGAAATACAAGTTTATGACGGAGTTAATGGAGGCGTGTGCTTTTACCTTTTTTAATTTGGTGGCTTTCTCTTCCAGCAGCTTCCTGCTCTCCTCGTACTCGTCTTTAAGCTGCGCTATCTGTTGGCCGCACTGCAGGCTACGGTGCAAACACACACACACACACACACACACACACACACACACAACTCGCATTGAGTAAACACTCATTGCAGGAAAATGACAAACACACACAGCGCTGGAAACAGGAGCTTGTTCATTAAGAAATAAAATAAGCTGCATCTTAAAACCCCACACTTCACACCTAGTTATATAAACAAGCATTTTACCTTTTTTTAATCGTTATTCTTTTATTCCTTTTCCTCTATTTCAATTGTTAAATCCTTACACTGACTTCCGATAAGTTTCAGAAGTGATTTTAAATTGAATAACCTGCAACCAGGATAAGGATAAGGATAGAGAGCACATGGGAGCGACACTGGCCAATCGCGCGCATCTGTGAGCTCATGTATGTGGAAGAGGGCAAACAGCGCTTAGCTCAGAGTGTGTCACGCCGCTCTGCGCACTCAGGGCTAGGACCTGGCACTGCACTGCTTTTATCTTATATTGGGTGCGTCTCAATCAGCTCCCTAGGTGCTGAATCAGTGTATCGTGTACACGAGTTCAGGCACAGGTAAAGACCCTGGCTCACTACACACTGGGACACCGATGACTCAATTTCCGGCGACACGACCACGTACTCGTGCTGTAAAACCTCACCACTGGTATTTACAGTATGAACAACAGGCAGGACCGATATCTGTCTGACATTATATGTCATATAAATTTGTTAGCTTAATCACACGTGTTTCTGTCATGGTACTTCAAGCAGGAGTCATTAGACTCAAACAAACCGTATATAGAAAGTTAAAAAAATCAAAGCTAACGCAAGTAATCGTTTGAGAGCCACAACGATGATGATAAGAGTTTGTCCGAGAGTTCGTCCGCCATTTTGTTCAAGGGAACATAGTGAGCATCGATGCTCCCTGATTTTTGTGGTGCATTGTGGGATTTTTTTTAGGACACAAATGTTTGATGTGGATGACATTTTGCGATTGACAGCGCTTAAAATGGCCGACTCCCTGATCGGTGCCCTGACTACTGAACTAGGGAGCTGATTGAGATGTGCCCTGAGTCTATTTCATCTTTAAAATTTTCATCTTACTATTTGCACCTGTGTTTTTAGGTCTTCATTGTCTATAGGCAGACTGAGATTTTGGGGAGGGGGGGAGGTCCTTTAAGCAGGGTGAAGGTGTGTGAATTCATTATTTAAAGATAAATAAATAAATAAATAAATAATGATTAATCGTAAATCATGTTCTCCCACTCCACTCACCTCTCATACTCCATCTTCCTCTCAAGGTTAGTGTTGTTCTTCTTCACCTCCCTCAGCTGCTCCTCCTGCCTAATAATCTCACCCCTCATCTCCTTCACCTGCTCTGTACACACACACACACACACACACACACACACACACACACACACACACACACACACACACATTACAAACTGCTTTATGGAAGAACGCAGAGAAAGAAATTAGACAAATATACAATCCAACATTAATGTTCTGTGACATTAAGACTTTATTTAAATTAAGCAAACTAATTAAACATGCAAAAATATGCAAGAATATTAAACTAATTCATTATAATAGTTATATTTTACATAAAATCCAATTATTAAGCATTTTAAGCTAATAAATAAACTAATTAAAAATGAGTTTAATAGTTTTGTAAAAGAAAATTTAGTCTTTTTTTATGCTGATGTGTTCAATTAAGTATTTTAGATGCTAAACAGTCATTGCAGTAGATCATAATGTAATTTTATTTATACACTCACCGTCCACATTATTAGGAACACCTGTACATTCATGCCGTCATCTAATCAGCCAATCCTTTGGCGGCAGCACAATGCATGATAAAAACTAATCATTAAAATCATAAGACTCGGGTGTGGCTCCTGCTTGGTTGGAATGAAAACCTGCACCCACACCGGCCCTTTCTGGATAAGATTGGACAACCCTGCTCTAGAGTTTACACAGAATGGTGCGGAAAACAAAAAATATTGAGTGAGCAACAGTTCTGTGGGTGGAAATGCCTCGAGAGGTCAGAGGAAAATGGCCGGACAGATGAGCTACCAGGAAGTCTGTAGTAACTCAAATAATTACTCTTTATGACCGAAGAACAGGAGTCTGGCCAAAGTATCATGGGCACAGACTCACCCAAACTAGACAGCGGAGGATCAGAAGAAAAATCACCTCGTCATTTTCCAGGCTTCAACATTCCAGTTTCAGTGAGCCTGTGCCCATGATCTGTGCCTCAGATTCCTGTCCTTGGCTGACAGGAGCAGAGCCTGAAGTGGTCTTCTGCTGTTGTAGCCCATCCACCTCACGGTCTGATGTGTTGCGTGTTCCGAGACGCTTTACTGCGTCTGTTATTACTATTATTTGACTTTCCATAGACTTCCCATCAGCTCAGACAACTCTGGTCATTCTCGTCTGATCTCTCTCATCAACAAGTTGTTTCAGCCTGCAGACCCTCCGCTCACAGGATGTTTTTTTGCACCATTCTCTAAACTGTGGCTGTTGTGTGTGAACTTACCAGGACATCATCAGTTTTTCTTCACTCTGAGGTTTTATCTGAACATTAACTGAAGCTCTCGACCTGTATCTGCATGATTTTACGAACTGCGCCGCTGCCACACGATTGGCTGATTGTGTACGTCTACGGGTGTTTCTAATAAATCGGACGGCGAGTATGTATAACTAAAACTTCATTAGAACAGCTTCCTGAATCTTAACACCTTTCTGTTTCGTTTTGGTCTCGGTCGTGTCTTACCTTTCAACCGGTTAAAATCAGTGGTCTTTTGTGCGAGTTCACCCTGTAGCTTCATCTGTAAAACACAACAGGACGGCTTTGAGCTCTGAAACATCATTACGACTTGTTTTAAAAAATAAATAAATAAATAAAAACACGTACCTGCTGGACAGCACAACCTCTTATCCATACAATGTGACGACAAAATAATCGATAAGGTTTATGTAATTTAATTCATTACACACATTGTTATAATTATTTATAAAAATGTATTACACTCTATAGCGGTCTTTATTATGCATTATAGATCTAACATGATGGATTATAAGTAGTGTTCATAACACGTGTGCATCACCAAGCCCCACTGCATGATGAGAACATATAATGGCGATACATTAGGCTTTACAGCTTATCTATGACTTATAATACATTGTGATACAAGTACATCATGAAAAACCTCTTCAAGTATCGCAATTTGATGTTTCTGCCATATCGCCCATCACGAATACGACCTATATCTGTAAGATTATTAAGTCACATGGTATTTACAGACAGTTATTCACACACAAGGTTGGGGGTTCAAGCCCCAGCTCCGCCCAGCTGCCACTGTTGGGCCCTTGAGCAAGGCCCATAACCCTCTCTGCTCCAGGGGTGTGTATCATGGCTGACCCTGCGCTCTGACCCCCAACTCCCTAACAAGCTGGGATATACGAAGAAAATAGTTTCACTGTGCTGTAATGTATATGAGACAAATAAAGGCTTATTATTATTATTGACCCTCTGTGTTTACAACAGGTGGCACAGTAGTGTGTGCTAATTTCTCCCTCAGAATTGATCTAAATAAAACCACTGCATGTTTATATTGAAAACTAATACAATACGCACGAGGATGATTACGGTTTCCCAAACCAGTCCTAACCCGGACACGCCACAGTCTCCGACATACCTCAAAACAGGTCTAGGTATTCTTGACGGTTTGGTACTGCTGGAGAGAGCAGAAATGTAGGTGATCTAGGGGCCCAAGCACCTTTAAAGGAAACCGGAAAAGTCACCTGGTGACAAAATACTCAACCGGACCGACAGGACCTGGACTGAAAATGCAAATACAGCCCCCTCCAAAACTATTGGAACGGCAAGGCCAATTCATGTGTTTGTGCTGTACACCGAAGACCTTTGGGTTTGAGATAAAAAGATGGTTACGGGACGAGAGTTTAAGATTTCAGCTTTTATTTCCTGGTATTTACATCTAGACGTGTTAAACAACAGAATGCATAGAACATTTTGTATCAGACCAGCTGATTTTTAGGTGAGCAAAAGTATAGGAACAGATAGTCCGGAAGTAAATTAAAGTAAATAACACTTAACATTCGGTTGCACATCCCTGGCTTGCAATAACGGCATCAAGCCTGTGACTCACTGACATCACCAAACTGTTGGTTTCTTCTTTTGTGATGCTTTTCCAGGCTTTTACCATGGCCTCTTTCAGTGGTTGGTTGTTTCGAGGGGTTTCTCCCTTCAGTCTCAAAATGTTCCTGTAAGCTTCTGAATTCTTTCTGCTGCTACCATCATGAGTTACATCATCAATAAAGATTAGTGAGCCTGTTCCAGAAGCAGCCATGCAAGCCCAAGCCATGGCACTACCTCCACCATGCTTCACAGATGAGCTTGTATGTTTTGGATCATGAGCAGATCCTTTCTTTCTCCACATTTTGGCCTTTCCATCACTTTGGTAGAGGTTAATCTTGGTTCCAGAACTTTTGTGGTTCATCTCTGTGTTTCTTTGTGAATTACAATAACCCTAACCCTACAAATTGGGTGGTCTGATACAAAATGTGCTATGTTCTATGTCGTTTAACACATTTACATATAAATACAAGGAGATAAAAGCTTAAAAATTTGATCTCATATTCATCTTTTGATCTCAAACCCAAATGTCTTCAGCCTACAGCAAAAAGAATGTATTGGCCTTGCTGTTCCAATAGTTTCAGAGGGGACTGTAAAATGATCCTTTTTGATCCATGTTTAATCTGGACAATTCCTAGAAAGAAAGAAAAAAAGTTCTCCAGATATGCCAAGGTGGAGTTTGCTAAGCACACAACACACACCCTTGAGCAAACATCCGTGATTGTGCGTTTTATAATATAAATGGTAGGACTGACAGGATACACCCTTTCAGCTGTGGCAAACCCCAAAGCTGCAAAGGACGTCCAGGATGCATGTTAATACAGAGAACAAAAGAAGGACTGGACCCTGGAGCAGTGAGCCAGGACGCTTTGGTGGGGTTTCCTGGCCACACGGATGGGTCACATGACCACAGAGCAGGAGAGCTCCTTCACACTTCAGCGCTTCGTCTCAACATCACATCAAAAGTTCAGAACTTCAAGAACTCTCTGGGAAATGTTCTAAAGGCATTTATTTCCAGAAAATATTTTCATTTAAAATTAATTTTCTGATTTTTTCCTTGAATTTCTTATAACCGATTCATTACACCGCCTAGTACTGTATAAAATTTATTTAGGCATCATCTCTGATCCCTCCCTCACCTTTGAAGCTCATATAAACCCAGTTTCTAAAATTGGATTGCTTCACTTTCGTCGCATTGCTATCCTCACATCTTGACTATTGCAGTGCACTCCTCATTGGTTTACCTGCTAATTCTATTGCTAAGTTGTAATATATTCAAAACTCTGCCGCTAGACTTGTTACACATACCGGGCGCTCGGCTCACGTTACTCCAATCCTGTCTGAACTGCATTGGCTACGGATTCCGTTTTGCATTAAATATAAAATAATCCTGCTTACATTTAAATCACTTCACGGTTTGGCACCTCGCTATGTCAGTGGACTGCTTTTACAACCCTACAACCCGAACCCGCTCTCTCAGGTCCTCTGGGCTCGGACTCCTCTCTGTCCCTAGATCTTGTCTCTCTACTACGGGTGGCAGGTCTTTCAGTGTTGTAGCACCCAAGATCTGGAATTCACTCCCTCTGGCTCCTCGCAGCATGACCTCCATCTCCATCTTAGGACATGTATGACATCCATCTCCGAGTTCAAGTCTCAACTTAAAACGTATCTGTTTTCTCAGTGTTATTTGTCCTAATGTGTTGCTATGCATTTTGCGCTCAGTGACTGTACTATCTGTATTTACATTTGTTTTTCATTTTTTGTGTTTGATTGTTCATTGTTTTTCAAATTTTGTGTTTGTCCATGATTGTTCATTGTTTATGTATTATTGTATTGCTATTGTAAAGCTTCCTTGAGCTCTGGAAAAGCGCTATATAAATGAAACATATTATTATTATTATTATTATTATTAATAACCCTTCAAGCCAAGCTTCTAACAGCTCTGTAACTTAATCCGCCAGGCCTCTCTCTCACGACACGAACTCATTACCGAATTGATTTCAACGATAAATTGAATACCAAACACAACAGGCTTCTAAAGTATCGTTTAAAGAAGTGGAATCCAGAAAAACCTGCTCTGTAAACGGTTTGGCCGAGAGTCGACCTAATTTGACATACATGAGTGACTTACCCTTTCTGCCTCTGTAAAATAGTGGACGTTGGTCTCCTAACATAAATCTTAATGGATCATAAATCACTGTCTCCTTTAAGACACAGAGTCCACATCAATAAAGAACAATTCTCAAATCCCCTCTAATCGCCTACATACAGTTACATGAAACGAATACGGTATACACAAGAGATGAAACTGGATTTTTTTACCATTTAAATAACAATAACATTCAAACAAAATTGAATAAGTATGGATTTCTGTAAATAGTAGCCACCTAAAAAAAAATCTCAGTTCTACGTTTACTTTGATGCCCCCTTGCGTACTAGCCGTTTACAACTCCACTGAGGCGAGAGTGTGTAAAAGATACATAAGGCATAATACGGTATGGTGCCATCTCTAATTTTATAATATTTTATGAATAATTATTCATTTATGAATTTATGAAAGAGTTACATACTGCCCCTAATATTAGAAAACTATAGAAATAAAGTAGAAACCTCTCAGAAATAAAGGTGTATCTTTATACATTTAAAGATAATTTAAGGTACCACTAAAAGCCGATTAAAGGTTCATGATGTTTCGTAAGGCTTCATAAAGCGCACTTGCGCATATTAGTGTAAACTATGTACCACGCCTAATGACGGCAATCAGAGCAAACCAGACTGCAAATTATGCTCCGTGAAAACATCGAGACGAAGAGCGACGGCATCCTCCTACAATACAAAATGCATTCAAAGTAAGTTGCGTGAAGGGGCAGTGATGCAGTGAGCACTTTTATTCGGCGAGCACTGAGCTCCGAGATGATTCCCTGTTACACGTGCACGAGCATCTGCGATACTGCTCACGCTCGCTGACACTGCTCGATGTGCTCTTTATTAAAGCTATTGTTTAAAAATTATAACATCTTAAACATACAACTCCATCCAACATAAACAGAGCTGTATAAAATGTTTCACGATTGATTAATAGTAAGTAGGTTACTCGAGTAAAAAAAAAAAAAAAAAAAATCGTATTAATGCATCCCATATAAAAAACAATAATAAATCCTGCACTAAAAGACACAATTAAACATCGTATACAGGACAAAGTCTTGCTTACGGCCCTTTGAAAGCGTGCGAGTAAGTGAGAAAACGCTGACAGGGGGTTACCCACCTTTTCATCCGTACACTTTTTCACAAGTGCGTCCCGCGCCTGCAGTTTGCCCTCCAGCACGCTGTAGTCACCGTCCTTCTGGTCGATCTGACGCCGGTGTGTGTCCACCTACAGGACGGAGTGAAATGATTTGATGTGTATGTAGCACATAAATCAAACTGCGTTCCCTCCTAACAAATATTCTACAAAGGGTTGAGCGACATGCACATGAAGTATCGATATTGTGATATACAGATCAGCCAATCATGTGGCAGCGGAAACACACCATTAACGAGGGACGTCAGAGGAGAACATCAAGACTGATCTGAGCTGACATGAAGGGTACGGTAGCTCAAATAAACGCTCTTTACAACCGTGGTGAGCAGAAAAGCATCTCAGAATCTCACGTCGTGCTTTGAGGAGGAAGAACAGGAATCTGATGCTACATTGGGCAAAACTGGACAGATTGAGATCGGACAAAAAGCAGATGTCTGCTGTGAACATTCACTGAAGATCTTGAACTGTAGCAGCATGATTTTAAATACTGTGCTGCTGTGACATGTTTGGCTGACTGGATAGGAACTGCACAGGTTCCTACTAATGTGCAGGACTGATCAACCTGATCAACAGTTACCGCAAACGTTTAGTTGAAGTTATTGCTGCACAAGGGGTCCACACCAGATACTGAAAACAAAGGTTCACATACTTTTGACCCTCACAGATATGTAATATTGGATCACTTTCCTCAATAAATAAATGACCAAGTATAATATTTTTGTCACATTTGTTTAATTGGGTTCTCTTTATCTACTTTTAGGACTGTGAAATTCTGATGTTTTAGATCATATTTATGCAGAAATATAGAAAATACTAAAAGGGTTCACAAACTTTCAAGCACCACTGTAGCTTCATAAGGCTACAAATAATGCTTCATAAAGCTTCATGACACTTCAAAAGTCTTCATAAAGCTTCATAAAGCGTAATGACACTTCATATAATGCTTCATATAACGTTTCATAAAGCTCCATAAGGGTTCATGACACTTCATAAGGCGTCATATAGCGTTACATAAGGCTTCATAATGCTCCATAAGGGTTAATGATGCTTCATAAGGCTTCACATAGCGTTACATAAAGCTCCATAAGGGTTCATGACACTTCATAAGGCATCATATACTATACATAAAGCTTCATAAAGCTCCATAAGGGTTCATGATGCTTCATAAGGCTTCATATAGCGTTACATAAAGCTTCATAATGGTCCATAAGGGTTAATGACGCTTCATATAATGTTACATAATGCTCCATAAGGGTTTATGATGCTTCATATAAATGTTAGATAAAGATCCAAAAGGGTACATGACACTTCATATAGCATATCATAAAGCTTCACAAGGCTTCATAAAGCTCTATAATGGCTCAGGATGCTTCATAAGGCTTCATATAACGTTTCATAAAGCTCCATAAGGGTTCATGACACTTCATGAGGCATCATATACTATACATAAAGCTTCATAAGGGTTCATGATGCTTCATAAGGCTTCATATAGCGTTACATAAAGCTTCATAGTGCTCCATAAGGGTTAATGACGCTTCATATAATGTTACATAAAGCTCCATAAGGGTTCATGCCGTTTCATATAGCGTTTCATAAAGCTTCACGAGGCTTCATAAAGCTCTATAATGGTTCATGATGCTTCATATAGCATTACATAAAGCTTCATAATGCTCCATAAGGGTTTATGACGCGTCATATAAATGTTACATAAAGCTTCACGAGGTTTCATAAAGCTCCATAATGCTTCATAAGGCTCTTACCTGCAGCATGAGCTCGGAGTTGCGCTTCTCCAGGCGGGTGCGCGCGGCGTCCGTGCGCTTCATCTGCGCGTGCACCTCGCTCAGCTCGTCCAACGCGCGCCCGTGCTCCTGCGACACGCTCCAGTAGTTGTAGCTCAGCAGGACCAGCACCACCATCATGCCGACCAGGACGAAGGACGGGACGCGACGATTCGCTCCGAACCCGACCATGGCGAGAGAGAGAGAACAGAACCGAACAAAAAGAAAAAGGAAACGCGCGAGAGACTGGACGGTTTACTATACTGCAGCCACTGGGTTAACTCACTTGTCTTAAGGAAAACAAAAAAGAAAGAAAGAAAGGCGCACGTTTGACTAAAACGGATGCTTTTCGTGTTTCATTCAAACCCTCCAGGACGATCTGAACGCGCGCGCACACACACACACACACACTCTCTCCACAAGAGTGTGAACACTACTCGTCTCTCCCCCTTCCGCACAGTTGGCGTTTTTTTCCTTCTTCTTACCTTCTCTCTTATATCATTTCCTTGTTTGCATGTACAGTAACGCGTGTATCATCAACCCTGTCGATGTGGCGTGTTGCTACACACACATACACACACATACACACACACACTAGCAGCAATGCACACGTGCATTAAAACCACATTTTCTGCATGCAAAGTTTTCATGCACCAACTTTGCACCAACACAAATATCATCAGCTTGTCAGTTATAATGCTCTCCAGAGATATCTGCACGAGATTTCAGTTACACTGGAGTTTACAGAATCACACAGCACGCGCACCGATGTTGCTTTAATGCTGCCCAATAAATAAACGCCCTATTTTTGTGTGTGTGTGTTTAATTTCAATTTCTGATTATTCAGGAACTGTCCACAAAATGGCTAGCTCGGTCCTATTCTGTGCCAACGGGGCACCTAGCATTGGTGTTAGCGTTAGCATTATCCTTAGTGTTACACTTAAAATGTGCTTAAGACAAAACACAAAACGCATACAATTCGAAATGCATGCATTAAACAACAACAACAACAACAATAAAAACAGCTCTGCGTGCTGCTAGATAATTAGCGTTGCTAGCCAACGTCAAGCCTGCAGCTAATTCCTCCACAAGCTAACTGGCGTGACTAGCTCAATAAAACACAACAAAACAAAACACTAACTCCAAACACAGCCGCACGGAATCAGCCCCAAAATAATAATTAAACACTGCAGACGCGTCTTTATCGCCTTTTCCAACGCAACAAACCGATTTTGTTTTTAAGTCGCCTTAACGAAATCCGTCAGAAGCAGCGAAAAAGGTCGTCCTGTCCAGAATACGACGCTGACCGACAAGTGCGACGTCCAATCAGAAAGCGCGACCCTGGAACCTGGATGCTGCTGGTTGGATAGTTCTCAAGCTCTCTGATACATGATTGGACGCACAAAATGATGGAGGCGGGACTTTGTATTAGAACGAGGAATCTGATACTGAACAAGAGTATGTTGTCTAGGCAAGTGGTTCTCATAGAAATACAGGTGCCAGACTGTACTTGTACTTGTTGTGGCGTGGTGCCATTAAAAATGACGTCTTTTGGACCTTTAGTATGTATCGTTCAACTTTAAAAATAAATAGATAAATAAAATAAATAAATCAAGGTACATAACTGGACCTTAAGGAGCATTGATGTACCTGAAGAGGGACAAAATGTGTCTTCTTGATCATACTACACCAGCAAGACAGAGTATAGACAAGTTTTATATAATTTTATTATTGAATTTTAGTTATTTATAATCTGGTTTGACTTGTATCTTGAATGTAAACCTCCATAACAAAAAAACAAACAAACAAACAAACAAAAAAACAAGTAAGACTATAAATAATATACGCTATATTGGTCATTTACGTCTTCTGCCACAGTTCCTCTCGGTCTCCAGACCTCCTGATACCTCTTCTGTTTCGAGCGTCCACACTTCCACTACAGTGGATGGTTCCACATGGATACCCTAAAGATTTGCACTTCCCAATGCTGTTGAATAAGTGAATAATCTCACCTGGGTTCTGTAAATTTGTACCTGCTGCTGTAATCATAAAGAAAGACCCATCCTGCTGTCCTGTCATCCCTGGGTTCTTATTGTGCTCACTGTGCTCATACTGAACATCCTTTCAGTTTCAACACACTTACTACTGCTTGTCTTCACTCCTATACACCTGTAAATACTGTACATACTTTATAATCGCACTACTAATCGGTGTCACCCAGAAGAGGACGGGATCCATTTTGAGTCTGGTTCTTCTCAAGGTTTCTTCGTCATGTCGTCTCAGGGAGTTTTTCCTTTGCCATTGTCGTCTCTGGTTTACTCATAAGGGATCTAAATAGAAATATACATCGTGTAAATCATATTCTTTCTAAAATACTGAAATTACAGGACTATTTTCAGTGAAGTTTCCAGACTCAAATGCCATGTCAGATTTCTCTGCTGCCACCTGCTGGACGGACATTTAATTTCAAATTCAATTTTATAATGCTGTTAAAATATATATATATATATATATAAGGGAAGGTTTATGCTGAATATCCGAATAACTCTGATATAAACACGTTAGCATGTATTTCAACATGTTAATGCAACTGTATAATATCATAGATCATAAATATCATAGATATGGATGAAATGCTTGCAAGTTTGGATCCTACTCAATCTGAATTATATATACTAAAATACCCCCTAACACAAATGTTATACGAAAATAACTTGTTCAGTATTTCTTTTTTCTTTCTTTATCTTTTTATTTTATTTTATTTTTTAAAATATAAATATATATGAATGTGTCATCCTGCCATTTCAAAATAGCTTCATATCACATATATCACTAGTTAACCGGCTAGTCAACTGAAATTATTTTGCATAACTTACGTTAGCTAAGTTAGCTATCCGGCTAGTTAAGAACTAGCAAGCTAGCTAACAACTGTCACCGGGATACGAGTGGGATTTCTGTGTCTGCGTTTTGATTTGCACTATTTTCTCACTAATTTATAGAACAAGAGTCAAACATGTCAAAATATAACATTACCATAACAATATGTTGTTGTTTTTTTTGTTCATCACAAACATTAGCTAATTTAGTTATCCGGCTAGTTAACTGCTAACAAGCTAGCTCACACTTCACAGGTCGACATGAATGGGCTTTTAGTGGCTGAGTTTTGATTTGTATCTTCATTTTCTCACAGATTTATTTAACTGTAGTCAAACCTATCAGAATATAATGTTGCATTAAGAATTAAAACTTTTTTTTTTTTTTTAAAGTTTAACTTAATGACTAACATTAGCTAAGTTAGCTATCTAGTGTAGAAAGCAGTTTCTTTGGCTAAACGTTTTTGGACATCATCCTGTGATCTCAAAAAAGCCCCTGTTTTAGATGAAAACTTAAATGTTACTTTTTAAAATAAAAATAATTTTGAAATAAAGTCAGCCGATTAAGATCATAATTGAGTTAATGATAAAATGATTGAGTTAATATGGGCATCAATAATAACAGAAAACTAAGGGTGTAGTCTATAAAGACCAGAGTTGGGAGGGTTACTTTAAAACTGTATTCGGTTACAGTTACAAATTACTTCATATAAATGTAATCAGTATGTATCACAATATGAAAGTAATGTAATCTGGTTATTTTTGGATTACTTCAAGGTCACACACACACACACACACACACACACACACACACACACACACACACATATATATATATATATATATATATAAAGTCAAGAGAAAAGCAATATGATCTAAAATGCTTTTATTTAGAGCTTATTTTCGAGCTTAAAAACATTCAGTGTTTGGATTCGTTTTAATCAAATAAATAAATTTGTTACTCATGTGAGTCACAACTGGCAAGAGAGAACCAGAACTATAATCATGCAGCTGTCTGTATTGTGTTATGTCAAAAGATTAATTTATTTGGTTTTATATGGGGGGAAAAAAAGTGTAATCCTGATAGTATTCCCATTTCTTACAAAATGTACCTGTAATCTGATTACTTTGTTTTTTGACGTAACTAACGGTTACAGTTACCTTTTTTTTTGTTTCCAGATCACGTAACGCCGTTACATGCATTCCGTTACTTCCCAAGCCTGATAAAGACTATAACGTCTAAGCACTGAGCCAGCATCAATAATCTTCATATCACAGATTTAATTTAGGACGACAGTAGTCAGTGTTGCCAAAACTTTTCAGGGGAAAGTAGCTAATGCATGCTCAAAAAGTCACTAGAAGTCGCCCAATGACGTCATAAACTCATAAATTTAAATATTCATTGTATCGTCATGATCATTTGCATATAACGAGTTACATGAAGAAATAATAGAGTCCTGCAGGAATGAGTCCTGAAACCGGAAATGAGTTAGCATTTTAGCACATCCGGTTCCATTGTCCCTAAGTAAAGGGTTTTTTAAAAATAGGTTTTTGGTTAAATGCCTGAAATCAGGTCTGTGGTTAACACAAACTCAAGATATTTTCATGTTTTATTGTACGACATAAAATACATCAGTAATACCCCACTAGAGATTTTTTAAAGCTTTTACGTGTCTTGGTTGCTAACAAGTGGCTAAATGGGACTATAGAGTTTGTCGCGGACATTAAATGTCATCACGCCAGACAGTAAAACACATCTACTACAGCCTCGTTATGCACGTATAAACAAACAGTATTTTCTCCAAAAAAATGCAACATGGACACATTACCAAAAAAGGTGGGGGGCAGATTGATCCACAAAAAGAGCACAGTGGATCCTTATCAGGGAACATGTTTTTTAAATAAAGATTGAAAAAGTTGTCGGAAGCTTAGTGGTGGTGAAGTCATGCGACCGTGGTGTATTTTGTTTATAGCTTAACTTCAAGTTGTGATCATTTGTGAAGATTATCTTGATGAACAAAACGTTTAAGAGTCATAAACTTCTGTTGGTCACAGAGCTTATTTTCTGCGATAATCCAAAAGCCGATGGAAAAATCCTATTGGCTTTTTTGTCGAGGGAACCACGGTGATGCTAACGTCCGGGTTGGCCTACAAAAATACCTCATCCCTGCAGCACTCTATAAATGTATTTGTTATAGAAAGAATTTTCTATAACAAATGAACTATTTACGTATTTACAAAATACTATTTAAAAAAAAAACCTGCTATAAAAAACAAGCAGTGGTAGTGAGCAGTCAGGAAATAGGAAGGACATGATTGCTGATGGAATAACTCACTTTTATTACTTTAAATATCACCAATAAAAACAAAGAAGTGTGCAAATGGGCCAAATAATGGTTGTCAACAATTAGTCGTTCGGATAAATGGTGATCAGTAATTGGTCATTGGGAACAATGGTGATCAGTAATTGGTAGCTAGGATAAATGGTGATCACTGGTAGTTGGGAACAATGTTGATCAGTGATTAGTAGTTGGGATAAATGGTGATCAGTAATTGGTAGTTGGGATAAATGATGATCATTAATTGGTAGTTGTGGTGAACAGTGATTGGTAATTGGGACAAATAATCACTGGTAATTGGGATAAATGGTGATCAGTGATTGGTAGTTGGGAACAATGGTGATCAGTGGTAGTTGGGAATAACGATGATCAGTGCTTGGCAATTGGGATAAATGGCGATCACTGGTCGTTGGGATAAATGGTGATCGCTGATTGGTGGTTGAGATAAATGGTGATCAGTGATTGGTTGTTTGAGCAAGCAAAACTCACTGGTGGTGAGTCGACCAAACCTGATTCCTGATTGCAAGCAATGATAAGAAGCCACACACAACATTACAAACTGATCTTTTTTATTCATAACACTGAAAAGAATATCACACTGAGGTAAGTTAAGTAATCCAAAAATGTGGAGTTTTTTCCACGCAGTCTCACACCAAACAACAAAATCCTGTCCTCATCAGAATCACAGTTTTGCTAAGAGTCAGAGTCATCACTCCTTTCCTTCCAAAACGTAGCATTGTATCCTTTTTTTAATCCATCACAAAACTCAAAACTTGCAAACATTTTTGACTCTCAGACAAAATAAATTAAAAAAACAACCCCTGAAAATGAACATTCATGTTATGTTATGTTTTTTTCTTCGATAATTTGATGCATTCTGAGTGCTACTGTTCCTGCTGATGAGCCTTGGCACGATAGTTTATGACTGGGAGGAGTCCTGTGGTCCACAGAGAAAGTTCAGAGGTCAGAGGATGGTTTCCCTGCACACACTGATGAGGCTTTTGGGTCGTTGAGGGAGGTCGTGACCCGGGTCACCACTAGCATCCGTTTGGCCTGATACCCGAGGTTTATTACACCGGCGCAAGGATGGGGAACTCAGCGCCCCGCAGCTATTTAGATGGAGATCATCGGGAGTGTGTTTTCTGAGGCTCCATGTGATTGGCTGCGAGTGTGACATCACCTGCGAGCGACATCAAAGAGTTTAACAAATGACTCAAAGCAGAGAATCTCCAGTCGGTCCACTTTTTAGTTCCTGACCTAATCAAGGACTTTAGGTTGCTAGTATTAGGAAAATAGAACAAAAAAAAAAAATCTTCTGGTTGAAGGTCAAAGGTTGGACCTGAGGGTCTCTATCACTCGCAGGGTTTCCATTCAAACATTTTGCAAACATTTTTTTAAACAAATGTCTGAAAAGTCGAGAAAAGAAAATGAGAATGAATCTGTGTTTTCATCAACTACAGTCATGCAAAAATCTTACAGATGGTATAAAAGTGATTGCCCACAGCTGTGTACTGAAAGAAAAGAGCGATAAATTAAGCGAGCGCTTTATCCTGGTCGGGGTTGTGGTCTGATGTCGCTTTCCTTAATTAAATCAAGGAAAACATTTGTTTCTTCATCTGCCCAAACAGTGCATGAGCTCCTCTGCTCATGTGCGTTTATACTTAGATATGTCTCTAAACTTACTTACTTCTCTGAATTCATCAGTTATTTAAAAAAATTCCATCACGCTTTTTCACTCTTCTTTATTAATACACCAAAATTTTCAACTTAACTTTTTCATGATATTAAGACTTTTTTTTTTTTTCTTTCAATTTCAGGCTTCTTTTTCCATTCATTTTTCTTTCGTATTTTCAAAATTTGCATGTGGAAAATGTAGCAACTACATTTTCACTTAACTGAACAACTAATCCAGACCAGATTATTTAAAAATAAACTGGAACTACAGTACGAACCATGGGAGTATAAAGTTGAAACTGTATTACTGTTTTAACTTTAAATAGTTAAAGAAGGTTATAGCGCCGTGTTGCTGAATTCTCGATTCCGATTGGTCAGAAGGTGTTGATTAAATTTCTATAACAGCAGCTCTGACAGGTTTATATTCAGGCACTCGTTCTAATATGTCATCGTTTCTATAGTAACGACTTACACAGGGACTGTTTTTTTGTGAAAACAGGAACTTGTTTCATGGACGTTCCGCAACGTTAAATGTAACTATAAATGGATAAAAAGTATAAAACACTCAGGATGTGCTTAAATAGGAAAGAAATCAACCTCAGGGTGGTAACAGTAACTCCGCTTCATGACACCGACCCATTGTTGATTATTTTCCTATAACAGCACACCCCAAAGTGTTTTATTGCTTAGTGTTTTTATTCCTCACCTGATCAAGAATACTGGCGCTGAACATGGCCTCCTCCATGTGCTTCTCATCCGATTTGATGACGCACTTGATGCTGTTGACCACCTGCTGCATTTCGGGAGGCAGGCTGCAGCTGGAGTGCTCCAGGAATCGCGCCACCAGCATCTTAGTGTCTTTGTAGGTCTGGAGGTCGGCTAGAGAGTGAGGGCGCTCGCTGGAGGCGGGGTGCAGCGTGCGGCCTTTCAGACGGAGTTCTGCTTTCCCACAATCCTTCTGCTTCTTCAATCCACGGATGTTGTGTTTGGCACACTGGGATGCAGTACCGCCTGAAAGCTCCATGAATGCTGTGGAGATGAAATGTCAGCTGTAACTTTCTTCACATCTACGTAACACATAGCAGCGCGACAAAATATCACTTAAAACAGGAACTAATGTTTATGAAGGTGTGAAAAGTCAGGTAAATGTTAAATTGCAAAAAGCAGTAGGAAACGTTATGCTAGCAAAGAAGTTGGCAGCATAAATGAATTCCCTACATCGCTGTGCGGTACGGTCTGGTAGAAAAAAAGATCCTAGCTGAAAGATGTTATCAGGATGTGATGACAAATGTTCGTCAAATGAATGATTCCACACTATTTTCTAGCTCCGCCCACATGCCCCTGTGTCTTTGGTGCTTTCTTACCTGCAGAATTACAGCCACAGCTGTCAGCTACAAACAAAGAGATAATGCATTAATAAAGGAAAACATTTACACATAATCTAAACAGAGAGAGATGGCTGACATACATCTATCTACAGAGTTACAGGAAACTGGGTCGCTGGTGGACCGCACGATCCTCGCTAGCTTGCGGTACCGCCTGGCTCGGAGTGTGCGTGCTGAGGTAGAGGAGGGATGTGGCACCGAGGTGGAAGAAGGTGACCAGACGCTGAAGCATAACCGAGCGCCTCGCGGTCGCCCTGAAGGAGACGGTAAAGCACCAGAGTCGGAGGCACAAGGCTGGACTTCGGGTACTGGAGGAACAGGAAGTGTTAGCTTCATACTGACTCGCTCTCTTGACTCAGGTGAAGGCTGGGTGGTTATGGAGCTCTCGTCCCTCTCAGGAGCAACAAGGTTCTCGAGGGAGCGGGTGATGGAGTCCTGCGTGATCGAGGACTCGCTGTGGTCCAGGTTAGTGTGAGAGCGAGCGTGAGAGCGAGTGCTGTGCTCTGGGCTGGTGCAGCTGGTACAGAGTGTCGTGTACGGAGATAAATCAGAGCCCTGGACCTCCAGAGAGCACAGATCATCTGAGGAGCAGCTCTGGTCAGGAACGTCTGCTGATTCGGACACCATCGGGGACGCGCTGTCCACTGACGCTGGGAGAATGATACAAAACAGGTGCCAGTATTAACAGTATTTATTTCCAATAAATAGACAATACATGCATCTGAGTGTGTTTAAGTCACAAATGTACTATAATAAATGGAGGCACAATTTCGGAAGAGTACACAGTTTTTTGAGAAGAAGCATATTTTGGACGAACTCCTTTATTAATTACTCAGGCAAAGCTCTTCTAAATGAATATATATATATATATATATATATATATATATATATATATATATATATATATATATATAAAGACAATAAATCTGTAACTATAGCACTGTATATTCAGAGATGATGCACGGGGTTGCCAGGGTTGTGTTTTTAATGCCAAACTGGGCTAGTTATAGAACAAAAACGCCTCCAAGACCTGGTTTTAAAGCAAATAATGGGAATTAAATCTAATCAATTTCCACAAAAATAGGCTAGGGCAAACAAAGGGAAAGTGTAAGCGCAGACAGTGTATCTACATTGTCCAGAACTATTTTTGTGTGAACTGTGTGTGCACTACAGTGACCTTCTTTCCCACGGGATGACAGAGAGATAAAAGACAAACGTGCATCCCTTTCCCAACGAATAATATTTTGGGTTTGTTTCAGGTCTTGGTGTGAAGAAGTAGTTGGGCTGGAAATCTTTTCCAAGACCTGGCAACCCTGTCTACACAGAGACCAGTTTTTAAATTGTGATTAATTCTCACCCTGAGTGCTGAGGCCGGTAGCTGTGTTTCTCTCGCACACGCTGGACTCGGTGGCCTGCTGCTCCAAACTGGTCGGGAACTGGTCGGGAAAACAAAGCAACACCTTAAATCATTAAAAATCATATCTTTTAGGACCAAAAGTCTGAGTCGAAAAAAACTCTGGGTTGTCTAGCAAGAAGGATCTGTATTTCATCAACAATCACAGCCTAACATGAAAGTATACACACAATCAGAATCTTTAGAGGTTTATTTTAGCTTATCAGGGTACAAAACTATTTAAATGTATCCTCAAAGATACTACAGTTGTCTTTAAGATCCAGCCGACGTCTATCTACATTCATGTTCCTCTAATTACAGGTATGAAAGACACACTTTGAACTATGAAAGACAAAAAAAAAAAAAAAAGTGTACTTGGCTGATATTTATTATTCCAGATTATTTAAAACAGAGAGAAATCCTTTATGTTGTGCACCATAAGAAAAGAAGTACTGTATTTTCCCAAGAACCAAATAACATCAATGGAACCTCCAGACAGTTGTGAAGGACTGCTTGCCTCCAGCAACACCACCAGCACTCATGTTAAAGGTGGCGTAAACGCTTCTAAAATACCAAAGCCTTCCGGGTTTTTAGGACCATCTGGAGAACATGCTCATATGTGGGAGGAGGAGGAGGAGGAGGCGGAGAACCCAAAAAGGAGAACATGTCCTACTGTAAACGCTGACATCTGGCAACCCAGAAGTGTTGAAAAGATACTGACAAAACTGCATCGACAGGGGGCAATGTTGCCTTTCATACCACTGTAATATCTCAATTGACACACACACACACACACACACACACACTTCCTGATAGTGTTGTAGGGTTCTACATAGAACCTTTAGGAGAACCTTAAATGCTCCTGTTTAATCTATAAATAGCTGACTTCTTCATGGCCTTGTTTTCAGCAGTGTGATTTTTTTCAGCTTCTGGATTGTTGTTTTTTTGTTTTTTTTTCCAAACAGAAAATGACAAAAGCTTCACCGATCACCGCACAAGCACTTGAGTGTGTAACAACACATCGAGTTTGTGATGATACCGTGTCCCAAATGTTCTTTTTTTTATTGCATAGTCGAGTACACGCATCTCTTTTAGTCCAGTCCTGAATTGTGTGTTTGCAGTCTTGCGGTTCTCGTTCCCGTGTCCCTGCGAGGTCCACAGAGCCGTACAGGTTTCGCAGTTTTCAGTCTGGGAACAAAATGGCGTCCATGAGTTCTCTCTACGCGCCCTTACTGATTCTCCGACTCTAAACCCCTTTGCTATTATTAGCTAGCACTGATCACAGCGGATGGGTTTATTGACCCCAGAGAGAAACATGGCTGCTGCAACCACATCCAAAGCACTGATGGAGAAAACGACATTGAAATAAAGTGCGCGTGTCATTAGCCGAACTTGTCATTAAGCAGGATTCGGGAAGGAGCTGATTTCTGTATTAGTGCATAGTTCACATTAGCTGTGTAGCTTCTGGTTTGGTGAATGGACTGATGTAAACTAAATCATTTACCTTCAAATGGAAGATGACAACTTCCAACCAGTCATCTGAGTGAGTAAAGACACATCGGGTTAATGACAGCGCCGTGCCTCATACGGCTGTTTTATCCCTACCATATGAACCCAAAGATTAATGCACCACAGACCCACTTTGCAGAAGCCATTAAAGTGTCTTTTGCTTTTGAGCTTTTTACTTTTTAAAAAGAAAAAAAAAAAAAAGGGGGGGGGGGGCACTGTCTGGAGTGCCTTCTGTGCTGAGATGGAGAAAAAAAAAAAAAAAAAAAAGATGACAGACACTCTAACCTTAACTCTAGTGGAGTTTAATTAGCTGGTATTGTTTTTATTAATAGTAAAAAAATAATAATAAAGATTTGATTTATTTTGCAACATGTACTATTCATCCAAATAATTCATGGATCAACATATATTTCAATTAAGGGCAGAATTTCCACTTAAGTAAAACTTATAAGTTCAACTAAAAGTAAAAAGGTAGCGTTAAGTTACGTCAAACTTATTAAATACAAATATGTAAATATACGTATTGTAGTAACATGGACATTACTGTATATCAATATGTAAAAGCTGCATATTTTACTTAAATGGAAATTCTTCCATTAATTTAAATACATTGACTCGTGAGTTGTTGTTTTTTTTTCAGCGTATGGCACAGACGAGGCAACTTGCCAGAGCTTTGTTTTCTTGTTTGACTTGGATTTGTCTCTGGAATTGTCTCGAATTTACAGGCATTTGTACTTGGACACGTCTTGTTCTTGGGCATTGCTCTGGCTAAATATCTAGTCTTGACTGAGAGTTTGTAAAAAAAATAACATGGGTGTTGTCTTTTCTTTTCACATGCACAAAGTTTAACCAGAAGTAATTCCTTCTTGCAGAAAACAGCCCAATCATTGCCGCAATTCTGGAACGACGCCGACTACATTCACATTTACATTGATGGCATCTGGCAGACGCCCTTATCCAGAGCGACTTCCAGAAGTGCTTTGAAGTCTCTATCAATAAATACATCCTGATACTGTTTCAATAGATCATGGAGTAAGAATACCATCAGTTGAAAAACATTGTTGGGGACGTAATATAGTAAGAAATTTTTTATTTTTTTTTTTTAAACTTAAAGTGCTAATTTAAGTACTTCAGAAAGAGGTAGGTCTTTAGGCTGCTAGTGACTCAGATGTTCGGACATCTAGGGGAAGTTCATTCTACCACCTAGGTTCCAGAACAGAGAAGAGTCTTGATGCATGCCTTCTGTGTACCCTGTGAGATGGTGGCACCAGTCCAGCAGTGCTGGAGGATCGGAGGGAGCGTGGTGCAATGCGGGGTGTGATAAGTGCTTTGAGGTAAGTGGGTACTGGTCCATTTTTTGGCTTTGAAGGCAAGCATCAGTGTTTTAGATCATGGTTACCGGAAGCCAGTGGAGGGAGCGTAGCAATGGGGTGGTGTGGGAGAACTTAGGAAGGTTGAAAACAAATCGTGCAGCTGCATTCTGGATCAGCTGCAGAGGTCGAAAGGCGCTTAAAGGCAAACCTGCCAGGAGCGAGTCTCTAAATGACAAGAGACTGAACAAGCACCTGAGTGGCCTGTGTGGATAGGAATGGACGAATCCTTCTTGAATGTTGTAAAGGAGAAATCGACACGAGCGTGTCAGATGAGCGATGTGAGAGGAAAAGGACAGTTGATTGTCCATGACTAGCTGAAGTAGGATTTGGTGGTTTTCAGTCTTGAGCTTCAATCGTTCTCGCTTTCATTTGGACTCGACCCCCTTAAGACTTGATCTTGACTCGATCTCGGCTAGTCCTGGTCTTGGACTTGAAAACAGCGATCTTTACTACAGTCCTAAAGCAACTGGGGCTGGTCCGTCACATTACATACATGTTCTTTCTTTTCCTTTCGGCTGTTCCCTTCAGGGGTCGCCACAGCGAATCATCTGCCTCCATCTAGCCCTATCCCCTGCATCCTCTTCTCTCAGACCGACTACCTTCATGTCCTCCTTCACTACATCCATAAACCTCCTCTTTGGTCTTCCTCTCGGCCTCCTGCCTGGCAGCTCTAACCTCGGCATCCTTTTACCGATATATTCACTCTCCCTCCTCTGAACATGTCCAAACCATCTCAACCTGGCCTCTCTAACTTTGTCTCCAAAACATCTCACATGTGCTGTCCCTCTGATGTACTCATTCCTGATCCTATCCATCCTCGTCACTCCCAAAGAGAACCTCAACATCTTCAGCTCTGCTACCTCTAACTCTTCCTCCTGTCTTTTCCTCAGTGCAACTGTCTCCAAACCAGACAACATCGCTGGTCTCACTACTGTCCTGTACACCTTTCCTTTCATTCTTGCTGGTACTCTTTTATCACATGACATACATGTTACATAATGAAAGTCCCAAAACTAACAAATGTGTTAATTACATTAATTACATTGCAACATTTCTTTAAGCTCCTCATATCACTAACGAGACATTTTTTACACCGCTTGCTCTCCGAGCTGCGACCTGATTGGTCTGGAGATAACAACTGCTTGACGTCACTCAGAATTTCATTCAGCGCCATGACCAGGATGAAAACTTTAGTTTCCAGAGGTCTGCAGAAAAGAGTTGATGTCCTAGTTGACATATCGCAAAGCCGACTGTGTACTACAACAAGTGCTGATTAGTAATCTCTCTTATGTTTTCCTGTTATGTTTCCTGTTCTTGTTCATAAACTTCTCTGACTCCAAGAAGTTATCCGTTGATTTCAGCCTCCAAAAAGAGCAAATTTCACAGTATTTTAGAAGTTCATCTTTCACATTTCTTAAAAATGACAGTGAATTGACTTCATATTAAAGGAACACATCTGATAAGAGGTCCTTTGCAAGAACTTACCATTTATTGTGTCTCCTTATTGAAATTGAACTTTTTATTAGCCAAAATTGAAGACATATTCTTTTCTTTTCCTTGCATATTCTGCAAACTCGTCGGTTTCATATCGTCTGATTTCATATTAAAGGACAGCAGAGTAGAGATCTTACCATTAAGAAATCATGTATTTTAGCTAGTTATTGTAAATTATAAAACTGAGCTGTACATTATTTTGTATGTTACGGTCTTCTTCCATTTTGATCTTTTCTTGGAAAAGGATTCTAGGAAAAACACAGTAAGAAAGTGTGCATGTAAACTTTCCTAATTTCTACATCTTAACTGAAACAGACGAGCAGCATCTTGGTAACTGGTGTAAATCGGTGTAAATTCGCACAAAAATAAAACCGCGTGAGGCCTCGCAGCTAGTTACAGCCATGAATTCATTAGAAAACAAACCTTGGACACTATTGAATGTCACAATTGTAAACATTGTTCAGAGTGGATTTTTCCTTTTCCTCCTTCAAGCAGAAGAGTGATGATGATGATGGTGCTACAGTACTGATGTTGAAGTTAAACATGGCAGATTACACTGGAAATGGGTTCATGACGACATGAAACAGGTGTAATTAGTCCACCGCGTTTCTATATCCCGCACAGTGGCAAACGCCGTTAAACAGCGAGCTGTGGATTCAAATTGGTCACAACATCATCCATAAATAACCCCCTGCAAATTCAAAATCTTATTTATATTTAGAACAGACAGCAGTGTGTAAATCAATATTCCTGTCTGGATCCTTAAAAAGACATCAATGGAAAGAAAAAAAAAAAAAGGGAAAAGAATGTGGTGCTTGGATTGATTCCTGTGCCACATTTAATCACCATCCACACACACAACCTTACTTAGTGCTTTCGTTACTCGATGTTGCATCCGCTGGGAGAAAATCAAACGAATTATTATCCAAAATTGGCGTCCTTTCTTCTGTTTATTAACGCCGTGGAATTCCTCCTGACTGCTTAGCTTCGGTGCCGCTCCGGCACAAATTACAACCCACTGCAGAAGCCACTCTGACTTTTTTTTTCCCCCCTCAGCCATGAGTGCACGAGAAGAGCTCTTCAGTATGGCTTTGCACAGATGAATGAGAGTAATTGAAAAGGACTAACGCTTTCGGAGGATTGCAGATCCCCGGTCTCATAAACCGTAGCAAGAACACGGGAATGCCTGCGTGAACAAAAATGAAATAATAAAATCGCTGATGTATTGGCATTTCGAGGGTTCGAGGGTTCGTGTCTGCGGCCCTCGCACAAATGAAACTGTCATCGGACTTTTTTATGTGCTGTGACTCGAGACGTGAGCACGGCGCTCTCTAAGATTAGGTCTTCGGAGGTCATCAGTGAATGAGGTCAACTGCAGAGGGAAATCTCCTGGTGTCCTTAATGATCGCCATTTATCACAGACTACAGTCTCTCCTTCTCTTTCACACACATGTACACTGATAATTGAATCATCTTCTCCTCCAAATTATTTCCTTACCTCTAGCCTTCTAGGATGAACTGCTTTTTGTGCTGATTCTCTTTTTTCGCAAAGCGCAATTATATTCATTTCGGTGCAACTTTGTCCGTGTTGCACGGATACAGTTTATTCCCTGTTCCCAAATCTCACTCTACTTCACTTTACTTCAGTGAATAATCTGACCTGGATGCTGTAGATTTTTGCCTAAGCGCTGCTGCTGTAATCATAAAGACTTTCCCGTTGCTCATCCCAGGACTCTTATTCGCAATCTGCTCATAACGGAACATCCTCAAGACACTCAGTACTGTTTGTCTTTATTCTTTCACATTTATATATTATAATGATTTATAATCCCACTATCCAGCGTCACCTAGAAGAGGACGGGTTCCATTTTGCGGTTCCTTACTCAGAGTTTTTCCTCACTACTGTTGTGTGTGGTTTGTTCATTGAGGATCTAAATCTACATCCGGGTTTCTGTAAAGCTGCGCTGTGGCAATGATGAAAAGCGGTCCATAAGTATTTGGACGGTGACACAATTTTCGTAATTTTGCCTCTGTACACCACCACAATGAATTTGAAATGAAGCAATCAAGATGTTATTGACGACTTTCGGCTTTAATTCAAGGGTTTAACAGAAATATTTCATTAAAGTACAGCCATGTTTTGCGGACTACTTCCATTTTCACAGAGCAAACCAAAGTAAAATGATGAAAATTGTGTCACTGTCCAAATACTTATGGACCTGACGGTATTTTATCGTGCTTCCCAGACTGACGGTAAATTAAAGCTGTAAAGTCACAAACAAGGCTAGTCCTTGGTGATAATTTGTATGCCTGAAATACCCTTTGAAGACCATTGACGGAAAACTATTTTAGCCATTTTGACCTTGCTGTGACCTTGAGCCTGTTTGGATCGATTCCAAAATCGAATCTGTTTATCTGCTGGTTAAAATGATAATTCCATATAAATCCTACACGCATTCAACCACTAGTTCTTCAGATATCGCACTAACGGGAATCTCACTATGTGAGCTTAGTCCGTTTGAATCAAACCCTGGTGTCTTCCTGGAATGTAAAACTATTATTTCGTGCCATTTAATACAAAAGTATTTATTTACAAAACCATTATATCAACGTAATGAATGATTTTAATTATTTCAATTCCTTCAAATTGGATGATTTTGGACTGACGCATTGATTTAAAAGATGCAAAAACTGATGCAACAAATGAACAAAGCATGATACAGTTCCTGAGTAGCTAAATGAAATGAAAGCTGCGGGTGGGTAAAGGTGTGTGTTACCTGGCTGGCGGGGGTCTGACCCACCACCGACTCGTACGGAGGAGGCAGCTCGGACGGATACACGATTCCCGGGCTGTTAATGGGAACGCCGTATATGGCACTGAAAGGGGAGTGAGGGAAGTCTAGATGCAGACCTCTGATGGAGGAAAGAAACATTATTTCAATTGAATCTCCACTCGCACTAACAGCAGAATTCACATATGAGATCACAGAATATATTTTCAATTTGTAGTGATTACACTATTATAAACATACACGATATATCAAATGCAGATAGTCACGTGACAGACACCAAAAATCACGATTTGTGTTTAATATCGACAAAGACCATTCATTTATACTTATATTTCACAATAATTCTCCAAGGGCAAAGGTAACATGAACATAATACATGTGTAACGATTATCATTTTTCAAAATGATTTGAGAAATTTAGCCAAGCAAATAAAGTTTTGTGTTTCATATAAATAAATAAATAAATAAATAAATAAATGCCACATTTGGAGCACAAATCCAAACATCAGTATAAAGATAAATCATTCCTAGTCACCAGAAAGGTTAGACTTTCCTGTGTTGTACCTCTGACTGTTACAAAGCGCTGACACTGGAGACTCCTTCCATAAACGTAAAATAAACATCTCCTTATAGAAAACTTCACTATATAAACGATATAAACGATAATACGTACGGACGGAGTGCCAACCCAACACAGGGCACAATCGCACACACGTTCACACACTACGGACAATTTAGAGATGCCAATCAGCCTACAATGCATGTCTTTGGACTGGGGGAGGAAACTGGAGTACCCAGAGGAAACCCCCGAAGCACGTGGGGTGAACATATAAATTCAGCGCACACAGGGGCGGAGGCGGGATTCGAACCCCCAAACCTGGAGGTGAGAATTATATTAAATTTAAACAAATGCAAAAAAATGTGGTGGGATTTTTACATATATAATTTCATACAAATCGATCCTGAGAAAATGAGATATACTCAACTTAACTTTTTGAGCAAATTGTTAGGTCCGCACTTATATTTCTTCTGTCAGGAGCTTATTCTATTACGTCAATTCCTCACTTCCTTTACCTTATTTCATGCTACTGAGGTATTAAACACTGTTTTTTTTGTTTTGTTTTGCTTGAAACATATATGTCATTCTGTTTATTCTGTATTAAAGGCTTCAGAGTGAGTGTGACACAGGGCCAAAGTGACTCATCAGCGGGACCCAACACCCACCCCCTCAAAACACACACACACACACACACACACACACACACACACACACACACACACACACACACACACACACAGAGCTGTTTCACAGTGTAGGCAGTCAGGGAAGTGCTTCACCTGAGTTTAATTACACCACATAGCTCTAATGAACATCATGGAGCATCAAATGCAGCCATGTTACAGCGCTATGTTCCTCTAGTTCGGTTTTATTTTGGACTTTCTGAACCACGTTTTTGGAGACCCACAGGAGTTTAAATTGGGATTGGCAGAATTTTCAGCAAACATTACATACAGTTTATTCTTTAAGATCCAAATTTCCAAAACATCATCAAATGAAAATGTGAATTGTAAAAAGTGTTTTTTAGTTTCTGTTATTCTAAAAGGTAACAAGAAGATATTAAACATTACCCCTGTATATATATTAGACATTACCCCTGTACATATATTAAACATTACCCCTTGCTGCATGTTTTCTTTATTTGATTTGCTGTGTAGTTTTCTGTATGGAGATGTTTATTTGCTATTTATGGAAGGAGTCTCCAGTGTCAGTGCTTTGTAACAGTCAGAGGTGAAGCTGTAACTTTGATTTTTCACTGTGCATTTCAGAGGAAAAAATTATATTTGTTTGAGTGAAATTGTTCTAATCGTTGTGTGTAAAGTTGATTGTACGCAATCCTTTCTGGACATTATCTTAAAGGGTGCCAATAATTCCTGAGTATATGTGTGCATGATGCATGAGTGTGTGTTTCTCGGTGTGACTGTACCTCTGTCCCTCCAGTACAGGGGTGCAGGTGTACTCCGGAGGGTAGTACGGCGGAGGGGGGATGGGTGGGATGAACTCGTCGAAGTCCAGCGTCTGGTGAAGGATGGTGCCGTGAGGGGTCATGCAGTCGGCACTCAGAGCCCGCGCCCTGTGAGGCATGAACTGGAACCACACGAAATTTTTTTTTTTTAAAACAGAAATATTACGCATGACATTCTGTGGAAATATGAAATACACAGTCGGGATAATGTCAGCTTTGAAGTTTAGCCACAAAAGCAGAGCAACAATTTTGGTGTCACTTTTGTCTTAACTCTTTTGTAGTAGTGGTTAATGGCTTGCATGAAAGTACGTAGACAATCAGGGCTCTAAGAATTTGCATTTTTTCATGAGTTTTTCCTTTGTTTAAACTAGCCTACTAGCTTTAAATGTTATCATTTTATTGCGGAAGTTGTATACGGTGTTTTACTATCAAAAAAGCTTCAGTTGTGCTGTGTGTTTTATCTCTGTACCAACGTTATTGTGGAGAGGTGTGAATTGTTTGCCCAGCAGGGGGCTCACATTCCCATCGCCCTGCGATGCAGCTAAACACAGAGTCACGATACTCTACACACAGAAACCCAACAGTGTCCTGGAATGGAACGCCAGTGTACTGCTTAAAGTGCAGTTTTCACATTGAATCTTATGGTAAAAAGTAACTTATGTGAAAACCACTAGATATTTTTATGGCGACACTTGATGCCACAATGCAATAACAGGAGTGGACAAATGTGCTGCCCAGACCCACGTTTTGGCTAAATGGAAACTTAATTTATGGCTAAAAAGCTGAATAGCTAGCATAATGTAATAACATTCTGGTGAGATTCCTAGCCAGTTACGTTTCCAATTTAGCTCAACGGGTTTGCGCCATCCAGTTTTGCTCTCCTGGATTCAAACTCACGTTCTCCCGATGACAGAGGAGCTCAAAAGCCCTTATAAGTTTTGTTGTATGTTTATAACGGTTGTCATACAGGGGTTATGTAGGTGTATACGTTTATGAACACACAGGAGAGAAATCAGATAGACTGTCCTGAGGTAGACTTGTTTCTTCGGGGTTTAAACTGTTGTTTTTGTGGCAGTGAGTGTGTTTGGTGATTTCTTTGTATTGCCACCTTGCACCGGGAGACGAGACTAATCCCCCTCCTGCTCCAGTGATCCGTACAGCAGCCACAAGCATGCTAATATCACACACACACACACACACACACACACACACACACACACACACACACACACACACACACACACACACACACACACACACACACACGTACACACACACTACAGCCATTCATCTCATCTCAGTCTGATGATTTACCGCAGTGCCCATAAACCCACACACCTTATTTATATGCAATATTAAAACTTTATATCCTCGTCAGTTTATTTCCTCACACATAAAAATAATACTTAAGGACCTCTTAAAAATTGGGGTCACTGAGAGAGCCGTGGTCCTCGACCATCTTTTATTCCTGCTTTCCCTCCAGCAAGCGTCCATTCGAGTCCTTTAGGTTAGACCAAATCTTGGTTTGGTTCCATTTTTTATTTTTAAATGAAGAGATCATGAGAATCAGCATGTGAGTGGGTTTCAGGAAGCTAGCTGTTTAGCTTACTACTTAGTTAGCAAACAAACTAGTTAGCACATAATGTATTTAACTGGCTAATTATAAAGGGAAATTGAATATTGTCCCAGAGAAACAGAATTTGTGCCTTGTGCTTGCTGCTCAGATGTGTTCCTTTACACACATATCCTCTTGCGCTGCATGTGTCCACGCACGGTGCACTTTCGAAAGCTGGGAATTGATTTGAGAGTGATTCCAAAGAGATACCACCCTTCCAGTGTCCCTTTTTTAAATTAGCAAGATGTTAGAGATCAGTCTGTGGTAGCCAGTGCAGTCTTCTTTGCAGCAGTATGCTGGGGAGGTGGCTTCTCTTGGGCTGCTCTCTTGGTCTTGGGCGGCTCTCTGGACGGTTTTGAGGTGGTGGTGGAAGAGAGGACACTCAGTAAACTCACAGCCATTCTGTGAGTGGTTTACCATACACATGTAATACATATACACGTGATTCATCTGCGTATTGCTTGGTTCGACCTCAAAATCCGTGGAAAGGAGAACTTTTACGATATTATTACGAATTTAGCTATAAATATATATAAATGTTTAATTATGGTATGTTATGTTAATTAATTAGGTATTCGTGTAGGTGGGTGGTGTGGCTAGCTAGCAACAGGTTATATCGAATTTATTTTTTATATCGGATTTGTTCTTGTTTCTATCATTTTTGGAGGGGAAAAAAAAAACAACTTCTAAATTCTTCTAGATAAATTACAGCTAAATGAGAAGTGAAACGTAACTCTACCCCTGATCCGTCCGTCATTTTAACCCACCACCCCCTCTAAATTCCACGATGCAGGATGGTATACCGGAACAATGGTTTGAGAAAACACAGCAGATAGTATTCTCTGCTCGGTTTAAAATTTGTGTAACCAAACAAACAGTCAAACAGTAATCTGCGAATGCGCAGTGCCATATGAGAGAAAGCAGTGCCATATGGGATTACTCTGAATGCTTGAATATGTGCTCATTGTAAATGATATGCTCTTGGATATGATTCATTCTAATGGCCCTGTGTTGTTTTTCCACTCAAATTTATTATAGCTGGCACATTTTATCCCTCTTAACTGCCCCCATCCGTTCTCCATGATACAATGGGACAGGCTTAAGGGCAGGGCTGTGACGCGTACACACACACACACACACACACACACACACACACACACACACTTACCATCTGCAGTATATCAGTAGACACCATCTGCATGCAGCACATGGCCGTGGCAAGAGCACACACGATGGTGGAGATGACATTTAATGCACATACACTAAACAACAGCTCCTGCAGAGAGAGAGAGAGAGAGAGAGAGAGAGAGAGAGAGAGAGAGAGAGCAGTAGGTAATAATAAGACATCCGAAGAATGGCGCTGTTTCTGAAGTCAAAATGATAGAAGAAAAGACAACCCAGTGTTTTTTGTCCAGGTTTCTGCTCACTATAAACACTTCTGATTGCTAACGTTAGCCTCTTAGCTACCAAGTTAGCTAGGTGGCTAAATCCTGTTAGCTAGGAACTTTGTAAACTATCATGATGACTAGCATGATTGTTTGTTGATTTGTAGTGGTGGTGTTAAGCTAGAAAACTGATCAGAACGTTAACTAGCACAATAAGGTATATAACTTAGAAAACCTGTAGCTAAATAATCAGTTAATGTTACCTAACAGCTTTTTGGATATTTCCACCACAGCGCTGCTGAATTCTTAAATCTGATTGGTCAGAAGGTGTTGATTAATTTCCTATAACAGCAGCTCTAGACAGTAGTGCAGCTGCAAGTCACAGGTTTATATCAATGCACTCATTTTAATACGTGATTAGAATTATTATTGTTATTATTTTTTAAATTGTTGTTATTTACCAAAGAAAAATATATAAGCATTGATATGTCAAAGTTTTCTGTGAGGAAATGTTTATTTAACATTTCTGGAAGGAGTCTCCAGTGTGAGTTCTCTGTAACAGTCAGAGGTAAAGCTGTACCTTTAGCTTTTCCGACACAGGAAAGGAAAGCGTTATGTTTTGAGGTTTTTCAGTAACAAGCTGCAATTTTTGTCTTATTAACTTCAAGAGAGCGAAAAAAAAACAAAAAAAAACCAGAGGCTGCTGAGGGAAGGATTGTTTATTGCTGCTATAACCTTCCACAACATTAAATGAAACTATAAATGGATAAAAAGTCTGATGCATTATTGTTTATAATAAGTCTTAAAAAATGGTAATCGTTGGCAAACTGCTGTGGTATAATAGGAATAAAACACTTCCCATGCTGTTATAGGGAAATGGTCACAGTAACTCTGCTTCATCACACCGCTGATTATTTTCCAGTAACAGCACACCTTATGCGTTATATTCCTTTCAGAACTGGAATGGTATGCTGCTTCTGAGACAATTTTTGAAACGTTTCACTCACAGGTTGTGAGTGGTTTGATAGCTTAGCGGTTTTGGGTCACTTGTTGAAAACTTTGAATAGAAAACCAAATGATTCGACGTTAATGTTGTTTCCTGCGAAGCTGTGAATATGATGGTCACTTAACTCTTAATACAGTATGTCTATCTAATTTGGTTTTCTATATAATACTATATAATTACTATATAATATATGTACAGACTGTTTAGCTGTTTATTGCTTGGCTCATTCTCAATCTCAAATTCAGCCGAAAGGAGACATTTTCCGGTATTATACGCAAGATCTCCAGAATCACCGTTACTGCGAGGAAATAAATAACCAGCAATCCTCCGACACCGTATGACACGGACATGCCACTTTATAAAGATAAAATCACTTAACAAGCACGTAAAGATCTTAAAAAGAGCAGGCTGCGATGTGTGTGCTGTCTCTGAGTCACGCAATCCCCAACGACGGCCATTAGAGCGGCTTACTGTCACCTCGCTTCCCATAAAGTACACAAAATATTGTGACATAATGCTACATATCACTGCTTTCGTCCTGTCAAAACAACAAGAGCCTTTGAATTCACAGCAGGGAATGTGTTTTATTTCAGCAGACCCCGGCACTTGCACTCTGAGCTGCTGTGATAGACCTAAGTGGACATAAAGCAGGGGTGGAGTACGGGCTATCAGTTTATTTATAGCGGATATAGAGGTCACAAAGAACAAACTCTACTCCCTATTGCCTTTCACAAAGCATTTTCCTCATTTGATATAGAACAACGGGTGACAAATTAAAGGATAAAAACAACATAAAGTGTGTTAGTGAGGTCTCGGGGCCACAGCGAGACGACAGAACAGTTTCAATGTACCTTGGCTAAACATTTGGAGAAAATTAGAGAAAAAAACAAACGTCAAGCCAAATTAAAGACACTAGCGTGACGTTTTAGCAATTAATGTTTCGGGAAAAAGTTCTGACATCATCAAAAACAAACAAACAAAAAGGTATTATCATATAAAATTATAGTTATATATATTAGTATTATCAAATAAAGTATTATGTTGCATGCATCAGTATTAATGCAGTTGATTAGATACAGTAACTAGCTCATCATACTGTTCATTTAATTCCTTCAGTCCTGATTTTTTCCCTAGATACTACAAAACAATGTGTTTTTTCCCCTATACTTACAACCTTGATCTTTTACAAAATCTTTTTGTTATTTATTTATTTTTTTTGGTATCCAAAAATTGTTTTCCCATATTTTGGTTATATACTGTATGTATAAATTTCTTTCATATGCAGTTTTTTTTTCATATCTTTATTTATCTTTTTTTTCATATCCGTATATATTTGTAATATTTTCGTATACATTTTTTTCATTCCACTTTTTAAAATATTTTTTCATATCCACTTTGTATTTTTTATACCAATATTTTAAATATTATAATTTCTTTTAATATCTACTTGAAAAAAAAAATCATATCCACTTTTTAATATTCGTATTTTTTTTTTATATCCGCTTTAAATTTTTTCCAGTATTCACTTTTTAATATACGTATTTTTATTCCGCATCAACCACTTTCATTAATTTTCTTGTCATATCTGCTGCAGCGGACTTGTTTTTCGAACTTTTCTATTTGTATTTGTATTCTTTTATATCATTTAACTAGAACCCTCAGTTCAGCAATTAAAAATATATATATATAATAATAATGTGTGTATTATGAGGAAGGAAAAGCTCTGAATCATGTGATGTACATTACAACGGATGCAAGGCCTGAAAGGGTCAAGACACATTGAGGTTTTTTTTTATTTTTATTTTTTAACATTTCTATGCAACCAGTGGGCATTTACCCAGTGGGTATTTACCCAGCTTATTGGGGCAGGAATCACGCTGCCCCATGCTCGCTCTAAGAACATTTTCAGTGGAGGAGGACGAGCGGAAAAGGACAGTTAATGACAGGGTTGCCAGACCGGCCTAGTTCAAACATACTCCACAGCCACTATGACCTTTTTATTTTAATAGAAAATAATCAGAATTAAATCTAAAAATAAAATACAGATAATGTGTATACCAAATCATTTCTGTTGTAAGATACTCTATATATAATGAGGGATAGGGGGGTAATGGATAATGTGGAAAATGGATGAATAGTAAATAATGTCCGTATAACAGAAATGCGTGTGCACCACTGTGACCTCGTGTCCTACGCACAGGCGGGGGGGGGGGGGGGGGGGGTGCTTGTGTATCCCTTTTCCAATGTCGAATTATTTGGGCTAGTTTCAAGTGTTTTGAGTGGCTTTTGAGATTCAGTTGGGCTTTCGTTATTAATGTCATCCTGCTCAACCAAAATCTACGGTCATGAGGAGAGACTGTATGTATCAGCTGATACCGATACTCATCTGACCTTGTTTTCCTTAAAAACTAGTAAGCTTTAAAATGTTTTTTTTTTTCAGATAATCACTTACATTTAAGATATAATAAATTATAAAGTATAAATATAATAAAATCAATCCAAACAAAACAAAACAAAACAAAAACTGTCAAGTCTCTTTGCATGTAAAAATTTCTAGTTCCGTAAAATACATTTATTTTCCGAATCCAATTCGGATCTTTGGTATTTGTTACAGGATCCAAAAATCTGATATGTTTTCTCCGATATCCATCGGTTTTTTTTTTTCCTGCTGGTATTGGCCCGGTACCGGTACCAGAGTATCAGATCAGTGGCATCCCTGGCCAGGGATGCTGCTGTACAGAGCGGATTACGTGATCGGGTTAGGACACAGTGTGGGAAGCAGTGTGTGTGTGTGTGTGTGTGTGTGTGTGTGTGTGTGTGTGTGAGAGAGAGAGAGAGAGAGAGATTGAATTCAAACTTGTGAGGTCAAACCAGAGGCAAAGCTGTCGCTGTTGGCGTAAAATCGCCTGTCTGTCCAACAGGCTGCTGCTAAATGCACTCCAAAGCCACACTTGCAACAGAGCTAGTTATCTCACTACCTCAACAAGTTAAACCTGTTAATCAGATCCACATTTCAACAGAGGTAGGAGTTGAATGAGATACGGATAACACAGGAAATGACTTTCTAAAAGAATGCTAGTGTAAAGGCTTTACTGTATAACGTGGCTTTGCTAGGAAAGAACCAGAAGATATTTTGATATCATTTTGACTTCAAAACTGAAATATACACACATACGTTGAACGGCATTGTTCTCCATGAAACATCTGCCCTTTTCTACTTCTTCAATCTTAATTTATCTAAATCATTATACTCCATAGAACCAGGATACATAGAGCGGATGTAAACGTAGATATGAAGCGCCCTGCTCCATTTGTTTTATATATAGAGAGAGAAATGTGCATGAGTGAAAACTAGCCGAAATGTTGTGCTGTTATATGAAAATAATCCACGATATGGTGGTGTGATGAAGCGGATTTACTGTTACCACCCTCAAGTGGATTATTTTCCTGTAACGGCACATCCTAAAGTGTTTTATTCCTCTTACACTACAGTGATTTTCCAAAGATTGCCATCTATAATTGACTAATAAACGTACAAAGCATACCTTTGAACTGTTTACAGTTACATTTAATGTCGTGGAATGTCTGGGAAACAAGTTCTCACTTGCCTTATAGCAGCTGTAATGAGTCGTCCCCTCACCAGCCCTCTCTTTATTCTCTCTTGAAGATAATAAGACAAAAATATGCAGCTTGTCATGTTCTCGAGAGACAGCAAAGCGTAAACTCCTCCGGCTTGAAGAAGTCAGAAGACTTACAGCTTACAGCGGCGGAAAACAGCAAGACGTTTCCAATAAGACCGAACCTCTTACGTGCAGCGTGTAATTTCCACACCTCTAATTAGGCCATGTGCTCGCTAAATGTCAAATCTAAAATCTAATCCGGTTGGAAAATAGAGAAATCCCCGGTGTGTGTGATGGAGTGTGTGCATTTCTCTTGACACTCCTAATACAATATCGTCACGTGTAAAGGGAAGCCAAGCCGTACGGGGTAAGTCGTAAATATGTTTATATCTGACTGAAATAATGACTTCAGTCACGGACAATTATCCAGAATTAGTGAGACTCTTTATAAAAATGAGCAGTTTGTGACATTTTAAGCTTCTAACATACAAAGTTTAAACTCTATTGTGTTGTTATTTTCAAACAATTAAAAAAAAAATGCATTTCATTTCTGCAAAGCACTGCTTTCAAAATGTTTTTTTTTTCTTTCTTCTTCAAGTTTTACAAATTTGCAAATCTGGAAATCTTAAGAGGTGTTACTCCAGACGTTTGAACTTTTTTAAAAAGAAACAAAATTATACAGAACACCACTATGAAAATTATTGCTATTGGTTTTGGTTAATCTCGACTGGTTAAGATTGTTTACTCCAGACTTTTGAATTATTTATTTATTAATTATTTTTTTTAAACATTTACCTTTTTTCAGTTTTGATTTGCATAGAGATTTTAGATATTTGCTCGAAAGCGAATACAGAGATTCAGGATCTTGACAGCAATTCAAAAATAAGTCCCTCCCCCCCAACACAAATATGAAATATTTAAAAAAAAATATTCTTTAGTAGTCTAAACGATTTCTTTAAAAATTCTACTTTATTTCCATAAAAAAATTCTGCTTATTAACAATTAATTAAAATGATTAACACCGTATCATTTGAATTTGAAAAGTCTGGAGCTGGTAAGAGGTTGTTTTACTGTTCCACTTTTAAACCAATATTAAGATATTTGGTTAAAGGGAAATACAGAGGTTCTGGATCTTAAAAGCAATCTTAAAAGTTTTTTCTTTTTTTTTTTTTCCAATAATACTTTGGATATTTAAACAATATTTTTAAGACCCTAAATGATTTCTTTAAAAACTCTATTTCATGTCTGCAAAACACTGCTCTGAAAAGTCTAGAACAGAAATCTTAATCCCAGACTTTTGAACAAGAAGATTTGGTCAAAATGTGATATTTAGTTATACTTTAAACAATTTCTTTAAAAACGGAGTTTTATTTCCACAAATCACTGCTTTGAAATTTATTGGCACCATAACATTCAAAAAGTTTTACAAATCTGGAACAGTTAACATCCTGAAAGCAATCCTTTTTTTTTTTTTTTTAAACGACAATTTGCATATATATATATATATATATATATAAATCGTTTTGGACTGCTAATTATTTTACCGCACATATTTAAAAATATTATTTATTTAAAGAGTTCTTATTAGAATGATTCGATCATGAACAACAGTTTCTCTAATTGTTTAATTGTGCGTGATATTTTACGCTCAATCGTTTTTGCCTATTCTTCTGAAAGGTGCCAGTAATTATGGAACTGACTGTTGGTTGCTTTCTACAAAAAGATGCAGAAAAAAATTAAATGTGCTTCTAGGTCAAGTGTATTCATTTCAGCCTGAGGGAACACGCTGCATGCATTATTATATTCCAACACACACACACACACACACACACACACACACACACACACACACACACACACACACACACACACACACAGAGCTAATTCCTTTGTGCTTTCTCTCTCAGTGATATATCACAATCTATATAACACACTCCGGCGTGTTGAAGTTATACTCCTGTGAGAGGGCTTCTCCTTGCCGTGTGATTGTTACACCGAGTGCAGACATCTGTCTCGCAGACGTGCGTTTGTCCTGTCGTGCGCTTTTCCTCAGAGACGTCTGCACTCGCATACTGATGTGAAGAAGCCGCGTCGTTCTCCGTTAACTTTGTGGAAAGCTCTAATAGCGTGCGCCGTGCCCTCGGGTTCACCCCTGAGCTGCCCTGAGGGGGTCACGCAAGGTTGTTTTGCTACGACGGGGAAAATAACTCCTCGATAATTCCTCATGTACTGATGCCATATGGCCAACGATGAATATATATATATATATATATATATATATATATATATATATATATATATATATATATATATATATATATATATATATATATATATATAAAATGAAAAACATTAATTAGTCAGAGTCAAGCTGACTGGGAGACTGGGATAGATGTAGAGGGGTTGGTACACACACACACACACACACACACACACACACACACACACACACACTTTGGGAAAGTGCTGTTAGAAGAAAATAATCAACAACAGAGTGGTGTGATGAAGCAGAGTTACTTTTACCAACCCCGAGATTAATTATGTTCCTGTAACAGATCATCTTGAAGTGTTTTAAACCAGGGCTGTTTATATTTTATTTGTTAAAACAACAACACCTCGTACGTTTTATCCGTTTAATGTTGTGGAACGTCCACGAATCAAGTTCCTGTTCTCTTTCACGCTTATGCTTTTTTACGCATTTCACCAGTGTCTGTTCTTCAGACGATTCCAGAATTATTGACACTCTTTATAAAAATGAGCGCTAAACGATATTTTGAGTTTAAACATATAAGGTTGTGTAGTTTTATGTTGGCAGCATTAATATTTTTTTTCCCCCCAAACCTAAACAGTATTATTTGTGTATATGTATATACTGTATATACACATATACACGTATACACATATGTATGGAAATCTGGAAGAGATTTTTCTCTTACACCATGGCGATTTGTCAAAACAAACCATTTTTTATTTATTAAAAGAACAACACCTCGTGACACTGACACTCCTTCACTCCTTCGGCCTCTGTTTCTTCTCTCTCTTGAAGTTAATAAGACAAAAAAAAAGTGTCATATTACTGAGAAACCGGAAATCATAAACTCCTCTGGCTGACACTGGAGACTCCTTCCAATAAATGTTAAAAAAAAAACAAAACAAAACTCCACCTCCTTAAAGAAAACCTATTATATCAAATCATATCGACGATTTGCTTGTTCATTATTAGTCTTAGATTACATGAAGTGGCTATAAGAAGTTATTTTGTGTTTCAAACTGATTCTTAATTTACAAAGCAATGAATACAAATCATTTGTTTAATCATTAACATATTCATATTTACTCTTAAATTTAAAGCCATTCTTCTCATTTTCAGCTGAAGTCAAAAAGGAAACCTCTTGCTCTTTTAAACCGATTTCCTGTCCAGGTCACACTGGCATTTCTGTGAGCCCTAAAAGAGACATTAACATTAAAGCTAACTCATTTATGTAGCGTATTATTATAAGGGCGTCTATCCTACAGGTTAACACAGGACGTACACTATAGGATGTACACACTCTGAGCTAACAAATAAAGACAAGTGACAAATTGAAGTTAAAAAAAAAAAAAAAAAACCCACAACGTGTCACCTGATCATACGTATCACATCAATGCACAAGCGTGATGCACTTTCCACCGCAATTTCCAACCTTATTTCCTGACATCTTTCCCCATAGATCTGATGCTGCAATCCATTTTACTGGGAACTCCCAAGAAATTCCCAAGTCGAGCAAGTTTCCTGACTTTCCCATCTAAATGTAATGTTCCACTGCTTCCGCTGGGAAATGCGTGGATACCCAGAGCAAGGTCATATCTGTAGGACTGGTCTCTAAATTTGATAAACATAAAAAAAAAAAAAAAGAAAGTTGCATGAATGATTTCTGTGCGATTAGTGATTAGAAAAATGAATAAGGTCGAATAATCTTGTTCATCTTTGCTTATAAATACTACGTCACAAAAGCTACACATCTAATAAAATCTGGTTTTATTATGTAGAAAATAACGCAAAGAGAAATCTGTTTACCGGTGACTATGCGCCGCCATTTTAACATAATGTATGTTTATGTTAGAGAACACGGGGAAGGTAGATGTTGCCTGAGTTCCTGACTTGGATTTGAATGACGGTTTCATCGCACATTTCCCTATTGGAGGAAAGGTTTTCCCACGTTCCGAGTACTGTGGATTGCAGCATGACTGCAGATGTTTTAGTCACTGTTCCTGTCGAACCACAGCCGGCTTACTGAAGATCCTGCTTCTACGTTATACGGCCAAAAGTTTGTAAACACGTGACCATCACACCCGTATGCGCTTGTTGCGCATCTCATTCCAGATTTAATCCCCCTTTGCTGTTATAATAAGCTCCACTCTTCTGGGAAGGCTTTCCAGTAGATTCTGGAGCGTGGCTGTGGGGGATTTGTGTTCATTCAGCCACAAGAGCATTAGTGAGCTCAGGTGCTGATGCTGGGACGTTGAGGAGGTCTTCAAAGGTATTCAGTGGGGTTGAGGTCAGGTCTCTGTGCAGGACACTCAAGTTCTTCCACCTTCTTCCAACCTTCTCAAACCATGTCTTCATGGAGCTCGCTTTGTGCACAGGGGCATCGTCATGCTGGAACAGGTTTGAACCTCTTAGTTCCAGTGAAGGGAAATTATAACGTTACGGCGTACAAAAGACATCCCATACAATTGTGGGCTTCGGATTTTGCGGCTGCAGTTTGACGAAGAACCACATATGGGTGTGATGGTCAGGTGTCCACATACTTTTGCTTATATAGTGTTTAATGAACCTTTTTTTTTTGCGAAGTCACGTCTTTTCCTCTTTACACCTTCCAAGGATCTTTTCCTGATCTGAAATCAAGGTCATCCAATCCAGCTCAACTATTTATAGTCCATGTGTCTTATAGCACAGCAGCACGGTTGTATTCTTGAATCTGATTGGTCAGAAGGTGTGCATTACAGTATTTTTGTATAGCAGCACGGCTCGGACAGTAGTTCAGGCTGTAACATGAACAATAGGTTTATATCAATGAGCACGTTCTTCTACTACGTTATTGTTTCTATAGTAACAGCTCATACACGGGGACATGTACTATTGATGATTCACATCATTTAAGACTGATAATAAACGGATTAAAAAAAACGTGTGTATGTTAATAATCGTGGATATGAAGTTTTTTTGTTAGGCAAATTTTTTAAACATTTATGGAAGGAGTCTCCAGTGTCAGCGCTTTTTAAAGTTTCCCAGCATGGGAGAGAGAGAACAGGAACGAACGTGTTTCCTAAAAAGTTTTTTAATAAGCAAAAAAATGTATCGTTGTGAAATTGCTTATTAGTAGTGAATAAAACACTTCAGGAAAGCGCTGTTAAAGGAAAATAATTAACTTCGGAGTGGTAACAGTAACTCTGCTTCATCACACCACCCCATCGCTGATTATTTTCCTAAAACAGCATGACCCCAAGTTTTTTATTCCTTCCTAAATGAATCAGATACCCCCCCACCCCCCCACCCCCACGCAATCAAAAGGCTTTGTTTTGTCATAGATGCTGTTTATTCATTTAATGGATTAGTTTTATGAAGTGAAACATTTTAGCCTTGTCACATAATATTTATGAATCAATTTCGGCTGCATACGAAATAGAATATTCCCCGTCACACGGCTGAATTGGACTCGTCTAAATGTCCTTTCTTTCCAGCTGATATTATCCATGGTAGATTACTCTGACTGTGTCGTTTATTTCAAATCGCTCATTTCGGGCTCGGAGCTCTTAAATCTCTCGCTCAGATGAAATTCTGAGTAGATAATAGGGATAATGGAGCTAAATAATTTCTTTCATGTAGCCATACATCAGGAAAACAGCTGTCTCTGACACACACACACACACACACACCTTCAGACGCAGGCGTATGGTATTGCAGTTCCTCAGCGGGTTGAGTTTGAGCGTCTCTCCCAAATTGCTGCAGCTGGAGCTCTGGTGCTGGAGCGTGCAGCAAACACACACCCCGTCACTGTCGAACTTTATCTGGCAGGGAGACAGAACAAAACACACAAACACACACAGTTACTGACAGACCTGTCTGGAAAGCTGGCATCAAAAACACCTTTCTCTCTCTCTCTCTCTCTCACACACACACACACACACACGCACTGCGGCTATCCATCACCTGCATGTAATGTCAAAAAAACAAAACAAAACACAGACATAGTGGAGTCTTTGACACTAATAAAGCCGCTGGTGTAGCAGAATTTTACTGTTGTGTCTGAAGAACAAGGTGCCTCCGTTTGACCCAGATTATAAAAACGCAACACGTGAACCCTGCAAGCGGGGGTTAATTGAGCTGAGCAAACGACTCCATTAACACGCCTGGCAATGCCCGAGTCTCTGAGGAGGAGACGGCGGTGAGAAGAAGAGCCCGGGGAAGAGATGGAACAAAGAAACACAACTTTTAAGAGGAACCAGAGAAAAAAATGGGAAATGACAGCGACAGAGTGAAGGAGAGAAATAACGAGTGAGACGATGCTAATTTCTGTTACAACGTATGCCCAAAAAAGGAGTGAATCATCCTGAGTGAATCATCCTGAGTGAATCATCATGAGTGAATCATCATGAGTGAATCATCATGAGTGAATCGTTCTTTTTAAACAAATCAATTCACACGCACAGATAAATCATTTCTTGTGTTTTTTTTTTATTATTATTATTATTTTACCAAGCACTTATTCTTAGCAGTTAAACAGAATGACAGATGATAAAGTTTTCCTTTTGCTTACGTAGAAATTCTTCAGGATGTGCTTTTATAGGAAAATGATCAACGACAGACTGGTGTGATGAAGCGATAAGAGATATGAAGAGATACTGTTACTACACCGAAGCTGATTATTTTCCTATAACACCAGGTCCCAGAGTGTTTCGTCCTCTTACAGGCTGCCACAGCAAATTTACAACGATTGCAATGTTTATTTAATAAAGAACGAGAGTTTTTTAAAAATTTTTTAAAATCAATTTCAAGTTACATTTCTAGTTACTGTATAATGTTACTGAGAAACTCCTGAAAGACCTGATGATGTACTTTACGGAAACCTAAAGTTACAGCTTTACCTCTGACTGGTACAAAGTGCTCACACTGGAGACTCCTTACCTAAATGTTAAATACACGTCTCCTTATAGAAATGATTACACGTTTTTCTTTGTTAAACCACAATTGTTTGATATTAGTCTTAGATTATGTGCAGCTGCTGCGGTGCAGAAGTCCCTGTGAATGAGCTACTATGGAAAAAATTAGAACGAGCGCGTTATCGAAAATCGATCGAGACCTTCTGACCAAACAGAATCGAGAATTCAAAAGCGTTACAGGAAATTTAGACATAACAACGCATGGTTTTTGCATTGAGCTGTTTTTACGTATTGATTTGTTACCACATGAGAATGGAAATCAGTATTAATGTGGGTTCTGTAAAGCCAGTTATAAACATGCAGATGTCCTTAGTGTGAGATTTATCTAGCAGTGCTTGGTTAAAAAAAAAAAAAAAAAAAATAGAGAGACTTATTTTGCACTGAACTCTGTAATTGCGGAGCAGGAAAAAAACCTGGAAAGAGGGTGAAATAATAAAATAGATCATATATTCTGTCTCATGAACTGCCTTGTTATCATCTTATTATTATCCTGGGGCAAATCAAAATACTTGTCGATAAATCCTCAAGTGTGAGACGACATCTTCAAGAACAATTCAATGTCAGAGAGGACGTTTCTGGAAAGGAAACACAATTACGCCGAGTTCTATTCAATAACAAAAATAATTACTGCAATTCCCTAAAGTAGAATTAACGAATTATTCGTTTCTGGTCGTCTTCATCGTCAAGCCATCAAGCCGCCAAAATAAAAAGGGTCAAAAACTATCATCCAGTCATCTGCACATCATAATTATATTTAACATTAGCCTGTGTGCTGGCAGACTGGAGCAGGGTTTGTTTGGCGTGGATCCTAAAGAAACTTCCAGAAGAGTAAAACTAAAACTCGTCACACGTGTAAGCAACTGTGCAACTGTCAGGTATAACACCGGTTAAAGACAAAGAGACAATGAACAACTGTTCGTTATATTTACATTTACATTTACATTTATAGCATTTAGCAGACGCCCTTATCCAGAGCGACGTACAAGAGTGCTTTAAATTCTCCATCAACGGATATTTCATTTCTGGTTCGTACGATTACAACGAAGTGCACTGAACACAAAACTGTTGAAAAGAGAGCAGCTGTTAGGAGTTTATTTATTTATTTATTTTTAAAATTTTTTTGAAGAAGAAAACACTAATCATCAAGGGGTAAGTATTTAAGAAAGAGGTATGTCTTTAGGCGTTTCTTGAAGATAGCCAGCGACTCAGCTGTTCTGACATTGATGGGAAGTTCATTCCACCACCTTGGTGCCAGAACAGAGAAAAGTCGTGAGGCAGATCTACCTTGCATCCTGAGAGAGGGTGGGACCAGTCGAGCAGTGCTTGTTGACCTGAGGGAGCGTGGTGCGGTGCGTGGGGTGATGAGGGCTCTAAGATAAGAGGGTGCTGTACCACTTTTGGCTTTGTAGGCAAGCATCAATGTTTTGAATCTGATGCGTGAAGCTACTGGAAGCCAGTGAAGGGAGCGCAGCAACGGGGTGGTGTGAGAGAACTTAGGGAGGTTGAAAACAAGTCGTGCAGCTGCATTCTGGATCATCTGTAGAGGACTGGTGGCACTCAAAGGTAGACCTGCCAGGAGTTATATGATATTATAACAGGGTTATATGATATTATACAGTGGTGCAGGAGTCCTAACACTCGGAAATGAGTTCGCATTTTAGCCCTTCCGGTTCCATCGTCCCGAAGTAAATGGTTTTTTAAATGGGATCTTGGTTAAATACCTGAAATAAGGTCTGTGGTTACCACAAACTCAAGATATTTTCACATTTTATTCTACAACATAAAATACATCAGTAATATCCCCACTCGTGATTTTTTTTTAAAAAGTTGCTAACAAGTGGCTAAATGGGACTACAGAGGTGTTCAGGGGCATTAAACGTCATCAGGCCGAACGGGAAAACCCGTCTACTACAGCCTCGTTGTGTTTACACCTGCGCTCTTGCAAACTATTCCAACTCAAACTTTCCAACTTATAGATTTATCAATTTATAGTATTTTCCAATTGTAGTGTTTTTTTAAATAAAGATTGAAAGAGTCGTCGGAAGCTTTGTGGTGGTGACGGTGAAGTCACGCGACCGTGGCGTATTTTGTTTATAGCCTTAACTTTAGCTTTTTTTTTTTTTTTTTTTTTTACTTCAGCCGATTGTATTTTAGGCTTCAAAAGTTGTGTTCATTTCCGAATATTATCTACATGAACAAAACGTGTAAGAATCATAAACTTTTGTTGGTCACGGAGCTTATTTTCTGCAATAATCTACAAGCCAATGGAAAAATCCTATTGGCTTTTTTGTCGAGGGAACCAGGGTGATACAAAAATACCTCATCCCTTCAGCACTCTATTCCACAGCATTAGTTTAATACTCTGCCAGTCGTGCAGCTGCAAATCACACGCTTATATTAATGCACTTGTTCTAATACGCTATCGTTTCCATAGTAACAGCTCACTGACCGGGACTTGTACGCCAGACTTAAAAAAAAAAAAGCAATACAAATGCCGATATGGTGAGATGTTAATTGTTTAATTAACACCACTTATGGAAGGAGTCTCCAGTGTAACACGCCAAGCTGTGCTTTCTTTGCTGTATTAACTTCAAGGGAAAGTAAAGGAATAACTTTTTATAGCTGTGATCACATATAAACTGACAAGAGGAACCAAATCGTTTAGTGGACGTTCTGGGTAAAATGTACAGCGTGTCATTTTTAAAAGAAAAGGAAAAAACACACCGGTAAACTGCTGTCATGTGAGGAATAAAACACTTCAGGGCGTGCTGTTGTAGGCAAATGATCAACCTCAGGGCGGCAAAAAGTACTCCGTTTCATCGCATTAGCCCGCCGTTGATTATTTTCCTCTAACAGCACGCCCTTAAGTGTTTGAGATTCTGAGACATATGCTGCTAATCAAGAATATTTGAGCATCCTGACATTTAACATGTAACCAAGAAACATCAGGAATGTTTATTATTCAAAATTTAGTGAAAATGTCAGGTTTTCTGAATATATCTGGAAACGCGACCAAGCAGTAGACGTTATTTGGTGACATCATCACCTGAGCTCATGCTGTTATTTTAGAGAGAAAAAACTGAGAAAGTCTCAAATGTCAAAATGTTTCTGAGTTCATCTACCAAACCTATGAGTGTGGATGCCTCAAACCTGGTATTTTTGTTCCTGGGGAAATCCGATATCATCACCTTGAGGCAGAATTGGAAATGTATTCAGTATGCGCTCTGTATCACCTCCACTCCTGATCTGAAACCTGGGAGCAGCTCGAGCGTTTAACCGTGTTTGTGAAAACAGACATTCGAACAAACAAGGAAAGTCGCCGCATAATTATCGTATCGCTGTGAAACGGAGGCCGCGGGATAATTAATTATCAAAAGAAAAGGAATTCAGTGGCACACAGCAGTGATTAGGGATTTGGAGAGGATTGCGATGTTTGAAACTGCAGGAACAAACAGTGCTTTTTATTCTTTTTAAAGTGACTTTGCTAATATGATTAGCCCTTTAATCGCTTAAAAAGAAGGAAAGAAAAAAAAGGGGGAAAAAAAAAGAAAAGAAAAAAGTCTGCCGTGATGATGGTTTAGAGTTTTACGTCTTCTTCTCTATAAGAAGATAATCAGGCAGCGTTCCTGTCACCACACTGCATTAAGTTGTTTATTTTCCTATAACAGCACTTCCTGAAGTGTTTTATTCCTCTTATACCACAGAAATGTGCCACTGATGCCGCGTCATACATTTGTAGTTACATGTAACATTGTGGAATGAAGTTAGTTCCTGATTTCACTTCACGTCATAGCAGTGTAAGATGTTTCTCATTTGCTTTACTGTTACGATGCGCTGACGCTGGAGACTCCTTCCATAAATGTTAAATAAACGTCTCCTTACAGAAAACCTCAGCAATATCTACAGGAGCTCATTCATATCAACGGCTGCGTTACTTTCAGAGCTGCCGTTGCTGTAGAGAAAATGAATCAAGACCTTCTGACCAATCAGAATCGAGAATTCAGCAGCGCTGTGGTATAAAAACCTAATACTGCTCTCGACCATACGGATTGTATATAAAACCCCTGGCTGGATGTTCGTGCTGCGTCTGCAGCGACAATAATCCCTTTTATAAGTGTCAATTCAGAGGACACAATGGAGGGAACACAGAGTCAGTGAGCCATTCACCGGCGCCGTCCGCCGATATCCGAATAGTTCTCTCTAATCCATTGTGTTATTGTACAGGAATGGACAGCGTTAGCAGGGCACTCTGGGTGACATTTTCACCTTCGCTAAAACGTACCCCGTGGAATAATGAAATTTATGAAATGAGCAGTCCTTGACTGCTCGGCTGCGTTATTCATCAAGCGTAATGACATTCGATAGTCTGTCGTCCTTTCCAAAAGACACAAAAAAACCTCCCATTAAATGTCAAAACGTTTCCTGTTCACCCCTTTTTCGACTCACCTTTTTTTGACTCGGCATTTAGACGCATGAAAAGTGTTAAGTTAAAGTGATGATATTCTCGGCCGTAGTGCAGGGAAAGAATAAACACTTTAAATGTATTATCAATACCGTGAAACACTTTACTCTGTTTTAAAAAAAAAAGTATTTATTTTTTTATTAAAGTACATTGTGTTTCGATCCTGCAGACATTATTACAGTGTAGTGTGATGGATTCAGGGTTTGGTGTGAGGGAGATTTTGTCCAGTTTAAGTCCACCTTCTTACACACACACACACACACACACACACACACACACACACACACACACACACACACACACACACACACACCGGGTTCTACACTGTTCTCCAACGCTTCTGTATTAATATCATTGAGTATTATGAATGACACATGTGCATCACCTTAAAAAATGGCAAAGCAGGCAAGATCAGTTACTGTCCTTATTTTAACTCTCTTTACCAGTGCTTTTTTTTGGTTGTGCTTTTGTTCAGCATTGAATTTATTTGTGATGTCACGCGCCGCAGTACTGGTTAATGGCTCACATGAAAGTAGACACTCAGGGCTTTAAGAATTTGCAGTTTGTTTAAATCGTATAATTTAATGGTGGTAGTATTGTGTATACGGTGTTTTACTACCAAAAAAGCTTTAGTCGTGCTGTCCGTTTTATCTCTGTACCAACGTTATTGTGGAGAGGTGTGGATTGTTTGCCCAGCAGGGGGCTCACACCCCTCTCCTTTCCCATCGCCCTGCTCACCAGCAGCTAAACACAGAGGCATGATACTCTACACACAGAAACCCAACAGTGTCCTGACTAATCTTATAACGGACTTGCAGCGATAACATAATTCATTTTTTTAATACTAACTGAAAATATCCGATAAGTCGATTTCCATTCCGCCAATAAAAAATAGAGATGATGATTGCCAAATGTTAACCATAAAAAATTGTCTGATATACTTTTTAAAATTGTTACATGAGATTAGATTTATTATTCGAGTGATTAGAGTTAGATTATTCAGTTAGTACTGGAGAGCTAGCTAGCTAACTAGTTCATGTGTATTTTTATGGTATTTTATAAAGTATAGTATTACGTAACCTAGTGTAACACAATGTCACTATCTGTATCAGTATTTGTAGCTTCAAATATTCATATTTGTATGTGTATTCGTATTTAAACCCGAGGTGGGTTTTGCCTGAACTGAAAATGTATTATTATTATTATTATTATTATTATTATTATTATTATTATTATTATTATCACCATTTGGGTCAAACTTGCTAGCACACTGCCACATTTTTTTTCCGTTAAGAGCAGACATTTTCCCTTCTGTACTTCTGTATAAAGCTGATTTGGGGGCGGAGCTACACATGAGCTTAGTTATTGACGTCAGTAAATAAACTCGACTGCTTTGGACCAATCGCTTTTAAAATTAGACGATGACACGATACCAGGACACGCTATCTTAAGCTATCTAGCTAGCTATCCTGGCTAATGTTGGTGATATAAAATCATTTTGTTGTTGTTGTAACGTTATATTTTGAGTTTTGGCTTCTGTTACATAAATTAATAATAAAAAAATGAGACTTTGAGACTGAATGTGAAAAATGCGAGCTAGTTTACTAGCTAACTTCTTAGTAGCTATTACTGATATTAGCTTATTAGCGGTTGGTGAATTTCCAAAATGTATATTAAATGTATATCTTATGGCATTTTCAGTGAGGGTAGAGGTATAGAGATATTCTGAAGTAATATTTAGAAATCATTTTTAATGAAAAAGTACACTTTTTAATGGCTTAAAGTGGAAAATTCTGAGTTGCTTTAGCAGGTTTAGCAGAGATTTGTAGGTTAAAGCTATAAACTCTGGTGTTCATGTTGCTATATTTTATCTTGATTCATATGTGCTGAATGAAAGCCAATATTCTTAAAATACTCGAAGAAAGAAATGGATCTTCCAATTACCGTGATGGCAGGTTAAAAGGTAAATCTATAAATAAATTAAAAAATCAATAGATGAAATCAATAAAAGAATCCCTGGACCAACTTGAGCTGAGTGAAGGTTCAGGCACTGAATGAGCAGGAAGTTTAGCTGTGAGGATAAGGCGGGGTGAGATCGTTTCAGTGTCCCTCACCAGTTGACAATCCTCCAGAGAGTTGACGAGCTGAGCGTTCTGACAGGACAAGATGGCGCCCGCCAGGTTCAACATCACGCAGACTGCAGACAGCAACATGAAGAAGGTGATCTGTGGCGAGACAGAAAGAGAAAAAGAGAGGACAGTTAATGAATCAGATTTTTGTGTAGGCGAATATATCATTGCGATTTACGTGATTTATTTGATTAATATTTTATAACAGCAGCTCTGACAGTAGTTCCAGCTGTAAGAAAAATCACAGGTTTATATTAATGCGCTCGTTCTTATAGGTTATTGTTTCTATAGTAACAGCTCTTTCAGAAGGACTTGCACGGTGGACGATTCACAAAACGGATTAAAGAGGTGCGCAATCAGTGATATGGCGAGGTTTACTGTACGTATGGAAGGAGTCTCCAGTGTCAGCGTTTTGTAACAGTAGGAAAGTCTTCAGGACAGAGGAGTTTACACTTCGTGATTTCTCAGTAGCATGACAAACTGCGTTTTTTTTTTACTTCAAGAGAGAGGAAAAAAGAGAGGCTGGTGAGGGAACGACCGTTTATAGCTGCTATAGCGTAAGTGAGAACAGGAACTTGTTTCGCGGACGTTCCACAACATTACATGTAACTATAAACGGATAAAAGGTATGATGTTCTAGTATTCAATTAATACAAAAAATGGCTGGCAAATGGCTCTTGTATAAGAGAAATAAAATATTTCAGGTTTTGAAAAGTTGAAAGACATTATATGTGAAGAGCTTGACAGATTTACTCATTTAAATTTAGTGCAGGTAACCAAATAACAAATCCCAGTATGTGACCTAAGGAAGAGAAAAGACGTTGCTGATTGATTTAAAAGTCGAAGGGGCACATGTGTCCGATCATCAAGTACCCAATAATGAATAAAGAAGACCATTCACTTTCATCACAAAGTCTGAGTCTTCACTCCCATTACAGAAAGCAAACGAACAGGAAAATAGAGTAGAGGTTCGCCTTCTGGGCTTTTTCATCTCACTGCTCTTGACTAGCTTCTTCTCTTACAAGTAGACTAGAGTCTAAAAATGAACTTGGTGACTTATGGCCGGATCGAGAAACCAATCTCTCCCTAATTCCCTTTTCCACACCCGATCCATGAATGCCCAGGCGCAGGTGATATATTTCTCCAGCGGAGAAGTCGCAACGTTCTAGTTCCTCGTCTTGCTCTCGCCGTTAAAAACAATTCTCTTTATTTCGCAGCTGACAGTCCAAGGACATGATTTGTGTGGGGAGAAATTCAGAGACCGGTGCAGCTTCTTTAAATCACACTTCTGTGCGTGAGATAGAAATGGGCTGTCGTTGCGCAGCCTCTGGGAGATTACTGGGCTGTAGATCAGCGCTGGTCTTCAGGAAAAGAGCTGAAATTTACTACTGCAGGCCTTCACCTGATGAGACATTAACCCTACGACACGGGGGATGAGAGAGAGGCGGGGTGAAAGAGAGAAAGGTGTGGAAAACATGCAAAATAAGCTTTCAGACTGGAGCAAATTGGAAAATAGAGTGAGGCTGATCTGAGGATCCTCCAGAGGCTGAGTGAATCACCGCACAAGCAGCCAAGCACTGTACAGCACTATGTTCACAGCGACCGGCTACGCACACACACACACACACACACACACACACACACACACACACACACACACACACACACACACACACGTGTGAGACACGGAGCCACGATTTCAAAGCGACACAGCGAAATGTAAGTTGAGATTTTCTCAACTTTATGCAAATGAGGTATGACATATGTAAAACGACAAATCACAACCCTCTCAGAACTTCAGTTCCTAACTGAAGATAGCGCAAAAATGGATGAATAACCGATATTACATCTTCTCCAGTCATATACAACCTCTTACTAAACGTGTATGGAGACATTAAGGAGAAAAATGAAGCTTGGAACCACAAGCGACACGAGCGACTCGTCACTCTCATTAGCGTGAACGTGGAGATTCCCGACGCTGGCTTTTACGGCTCCTGCGATGTATCCGTAATCCCCAGGAAGAGCTTCCAATAGGGCTGGAAAAACACATCAAATTCCATTAACTGTCATTCAGATCGTGCGAGATTTTTCAATGAGGAGAAAATGAAAAGCGGAGCTCATGGCTCATAGCTCAGCAGGTGAAATCAACCACACAACCACAGTCCTGATGCTAAATCTGTCGTTCTTTCATCTACAAAGAAAACCGACTATAAAATCTATTGATTTCCGTCATAATTAGGCTGCTGGAACTGTAGGCAGATGGCCGTTTTTCTCTTCTCATGGGGAAAAAAAATTAAAAGGACTGAAAAAGCATCTCTAGGGGAACCTTTAACAGATCCTCAACCTCAATAGAACCTTTATACAGAACCTCAAAACTGTAGAACTATCCAAGAGGAACCCATGGAGGATGCATTTGCAAGAGTAAATGTGTAGAGATTTTGTTTAATAAGCATAATGAATCTATAAAATAAAAATGAATTCAAATTACAGACTCAGTTTTAGTTCAGCCTAAAGCTGCTTTCACACTCCATTTTTCGAGCCATTTTTTTCTCCTCTCCTCTAAAAACCTGTTAAAAAATGAAAACAACTGAAAAAACATCTTCTGAGGAACATCTTAAGTGTAACTGATTAATTTATTGTGACAGATATTAAATGACAAGTTCTCACTGGGCCAGTTTACTTAATCCTGATTCAACAACAGCAACTATTATTATTATTATTATTATTATTATTATTATTATTATGTTGCCACCATTTATACAGTATATTTAAAATGCAGCTCAAAGTGCTTTACTGTATCAGGAAAAGGCAATACAAAATAAAACAGGTAAAATAATAAGCAAATAATAAAAAAGCAATAAATAATAGCAGTGACAGAAAGAAAAAATAAAATAAAATAAAATAAAAAGCTGGTAAAAAATATTTGCCCCATCCTGTTTTCTTCTGTTTTTGTGTATATCTCAAGCTAAATTGTTTCAGAAATTAAAACAAAATCTCGACCCGAGTAAACACAAAATACAGTTTTTAAATGATAACATTATTTATTGAAGCAAAAAAGTTATACAATACCAACTGGGACTGTGTGAAAATGTATATTTACCCCCATCGTTATTAATTCCCCAAATCTATGAAACTGCTTTCATAATGGGGTTCAGCTGGACTAGACACAACCAGGCCTGATTACTGCAAACCCGGTTCAATCAAATCAGCACTTAAATAGAACTTTTTCAACAGCATGAAGTCGGTTAAAAGGTCTTACCCAGTAACACACTATGCCAAAGTTGAAAGAAATTTCAGAAATGATGAGGAAGAAGGTGATTGAAATACATCAGTCTGGGAAGGATTACAAAGCTATTTCAAAGGCTCCAAAGAACCACAGTGAGAGCCATTATCTCCAAAGAGAAAAACTCAGCACAGTAGTGAACCTTCCCAGGAGTGGCCGACCTTCCAGAATTCCTCCAAAAGCGTAGCAACTACTCATCCAGGAAGTCACAAAAGAGCCAAGGACAACATCAAAGGAACTACAGGCCTCTCCTGCATCAATAAAGGTCACTGTTCATGTCTTCACTATCAGAAAGACACTGGGCAAAAATGGCATCCATGGAAGAGTGGCAAGGTGAAAACCACTGCTAACCCAGAAGAACATTAAGGCTCGTCTGGATTTTGCCAAAACAGAGCTTGATGATCCTTAAACCTTTTGGGGGAATGTTCTGTGGATTGATGAGTTGAAAGTGGAACTGTTTGGAAGACAAGGTTTTGGCATAAACCAAACACAAGCATGGTGGTGGAAGTGTGATGGTGTGGGGATGCTTTGCTGCTTCAGTGCCTGGGCAACTTGCAAAAATTGAGGGAAACCTTCAGTCTGCTCTCTACCAGAAAATACTAAAGGAGAATGCCCAGTCTTCATTCTGTAAGTTGTAGCTCAAGCGCAACTGGATTATGCAGCAAGACAATGATCCAAAGCATAAGAGTAAGTCCACCTCTGAATGGCTCAGAAAAGAGCACAATTAAGGTTTTGGAGTGGCCTAGTCAAAGTCCTGGCTTGAACCCAATTGAGATGCTGTGGCAGGATAAATAGAAACTGTATTGTGTGTTTATTCAGATTGCCTTTGTTTTATGCTGTATTTCGTTGAAGATATAAAACTATTTCGTATGAGATATACACAAAAACAGAAGAAATCAGCACTGTACATGTAATATTTTTTTCTTTCTGTGCAAAAGTGAGATTTTGTCCTGAGAAAGCAGCTCAAGCTGTTATGGAATAATAACTTATAAAAGTGTAATGGCATCATTATGAGATTATGAAACTGTAACCAAAGCCCAGATGATGCCTAATTGTGTAATTGGACATAACTCAGAATGATGGATAGGTTTCCTCTCCGCATTAGCCACACTGCCTGGGTTAAATGTCGTTTCAGAGCCCAAGCCCTGGCACACTAATTACCCGGTCTGTCTCCATGCTGCTGCTTCCTAATTACCATGTGGGATTCCATATCACTGTTTAACAGCGTCTCATTAATTACTGCCCCGGTGCCGCCGGCGTTCCAAACACAGAGACGGAGCCTTGGCGCTCATCGCTCGCGGGCGTGGGCATGCGAGGGGCTCAAGCGCCAGCCATAACCGCTTTGTGTGTTTCTGTGTGGCAGGAAGCTGGCTTTCACGTGAACAGTGACAGAGATTAGATTAGAGTTGATCAAACTCACTTGGCTCCAGAGACATCCATAATTTTTTTTCCATGTACAGGAGAAGTGGTAGGAGAATACCCAGGTACACTGATGTCTAATCTAGCTAGCAGATTGGCAAAAAAAAAAAAAAAAAAAAAAAGAGTACAGTTTTGCCGAATAGGGAGTTGTCTCTAACCTACTTTTGGTAATAATTTTGCTTAGCATAAACTTATTTCTACTGGATTCTTGAATTAGCAGTTCTGACAGTAGCTCCTGCTGTAACAAAACATCATGTGTTCGTAAATTAATGTGCTCGTTCTGATACGTTATCGTTTCCACAGTATCGTTAACAGCTCATTCACGGGGACTCGTATAGCGGACGCTGTACATAATCGTGGAGTAATAATAAACAGATTTCAAATTCCTAAATGTTATTTAGGAAGGAAAAATATGTAATCCTTGATATGGTGAAGCTTCCTGTTAGGAGATGTTAATTTAACATTTATGGAAAGAGTCTCCAGTGTGAGTGCGTTGTAAAGGTCAGTAAGTTTTCCGCCACATGAAAGTCTTCAGGACAGAGGAGATTGCGCTTTCAGCTTTCTCGGTAAACATGTCGTATTTTTGTCTTAGCAACTTCAAGAAAGAGAGAAATGAGAAGCTGGTGAGGGAACGACCGTTTGTATCTGCTATAATGTAAGTGAAAACAGGAACTAACTTGTTTCGCAGACTATCCATAACATCAAATGTAACTATAAATGGTTAAAAATCCTGATGTGTCGTTTGTTAATAGATTAAAAATTGTAATAGTCAGGTAATCAGTGTGGTATACGATGAATAAAACACTTTGTGCTGTGCTGTTATAGGTAAATAATCCACTTCAGGGTGGTAACAGTAATTCCACTTCTTCACACCAACCCAGCATGGATTATTTTCCTTTAACAGCAGGGTCTGGACTGTGTTATTCCTCACATCATTGCTGCTACCATGTAACTGAGCTAAACGCTCATGTTACAGCTATGTGCAACATTAAATAATGTCAGCTTTTCTTGAGAGACTATACAACCTGCTATAAGACCTCCTGATGTCCAAACCAATATATAACCGCTCACTTGGATGGATCTAACCCAGACCATTAACACCATGGGGAAAAAATCCTGATTGGATAACCAAAACTAACGATGCGACTATTACTATTATACACACTTAGAAATAAAAGTTTAATCTCTAACCACAGAGAGTTCTTCTTCAATGTAGAAACCTACAACACAATTGAATCCTTTTAGGAAGTTTAGGAACCCTGTGTAACTATTTAAAGATCTTAAGAGATTTCATTCATCAAGCGTGAAGATTCTATAAAAATGAATACTGTATATTTATATGTATATACTGTATATAAAATGAAAGACATTACACCTCGTAGTTCCCAGACACCCTTAGGCTGGAATTTTTTCCTCAGCGCACATTTTACATATAATCCTATGCGAAGTGGCCACTATTTATTTTGTTCAAAGTTCAAGTTTTTAGAAAAGCACTGAGTGATGCCAAGCAACTAAGCTTGCTGATGCCAAACATCTCCAGTTCTCTTGATTTTCTGCCTCCAAAGCTACAGCGAAGACAAACAACCTCCTCATTATCACCGATCTTTATTACCGATCCTAATAAATCTAACCTAGACAGCAGACTTGGTTAGTTAGTTAGCTGGTACTAGGACTGGTAAGAGTGTGGTTAAGATTACATTGTGCACACTACATGAGCCTTTTCTCCTCTATCACCACAAAAATACCTCCAGCCAGTGATATTTCTGTGAAAGAATAAAGTCTCTCTGAAGGTCCTAAAAGCCCTGAGGCACTTGCTGTATATTTTATTGAAACGCACACTTCAGTGTTTCTGTAGTGGTGTATCAGGCCTACTGTGGCCACTGCGTGTGTGTAAAGTGTCACAGATCTGCTACATTATTTAATGAGGATCCAGCAGTGGAACAGACTGACATGTGGCGTCTCTCCTCCGTCCTACATCTAAAATGCTGACCTTCTGATTTAATCTCGCCATGCTGCTCTGTCAACGTCAATTCTGTCCGTTATAATCAGCTAATTGCTAGTAAAAGGAGGTAATTGGTGTTTATCTTATGCAGTAGCTCCTCTCGTCTGGTCCGTCCCCATTTCATAACTGCAGAGTCTCATTTCTGTTCTTCAGCAATCTGCTCTAGGAGCTACAGTACTGTGCAAAGGTTTTAGGCACAAGCAAAGAAATGCTGTAGAGCAAAGATGCCTTCAAAATAATGAAATTAAATGTTTCTACATTTAAAAAAAAAGAGCAGTAAACAGCAGTAAATGAAAACAAAGTCAATATTTGGTGTGACAAAAAAAATAAAAATAGTAGTCTCCGGTACAATTAGTGCAGTTTTATAAGGAAATGAGTTGGTAAGTTTTATTGAGCATCTTGCAGAACCAGACACAGTTCTTCTGGACACTTTGACTTTCGCACTCGCTTCTTATTTTTGCAGCGAAACCCAGCAGCCTTCATTGTGTTTTTTTTTTGTCTGAAAAGTGTCTCTTACGTAATATGCTGCTTTCTTTAATGACATACAAACATTTTTCTGTAACGTTTCATTTTGTGCTAGAAAACTAATGTCTGGGAATCGAAAATGTGTTTTTGTACTGACTTGATCATGTAGAAGTCATAAAATAAAAAAAATCTATAACAAAGTTTGTGCTTTAAAAATAGGGTGCCTAAAACTTTTGCACAGTACTGTAGATCTGATATAATGTCTGATATAATATCTGATATAATATCTGATATAATATCTGATAACTCTTCTCTGAAGAGGCCACGAACAATCAGATATCTTTACAATGCATCGAATGTGATTCACTGGAACGACACCGACACTTGGGCAAGTCTCCGTCTGACTCAAACCTGCTGAAACTGTGATAATGTAAATAAATAGCTAAGAAGTAAATCACATCGGGGCATGTTGTTATAGACAAATAATCAGTTACCACCCTGAAGTTGATTATATTCCTATAGCAGCAAGTCGTAAAGTGTTTTATTCCTCTTATACCACAGCGATTTCCTAATGATTACAATTTGTATTAATTAAAGAACATCTTTTAGCAGAAAGACTTTCCTGTGTTGGAAAGCGTTACAGCATAACATCACAGCTTTAATTCCGACTGTTACAAATCTCTGACACTGGAGACTCCTTCCATAAATGTGAAATAAATGTCTCCTGCTCACATGCACCAGAATATCACCTGTATATTTTAGGACTAAGCTTTCTGATAGTAAGTTTAATTTCGGCTGATGTCTGCATGTTTCACGGAGATCCTTATCCAGCTCCTCACCTTCAGGACTCAATCCATCAATGTCAGGGGCATAAACATGAGTAATTAGATGCAGAAATTGCACGCACGCACACACACACACAGAGAGAGAGAGAGAGAGAGAGAAAGAGAGAGAGAGAGAGAGAGAGAGAGAGAGTCCGGATGCAATTTAACACAGGTCGCTAATGACAGCGCTGACAGATCATCACTAATGGTGTCACGATACACACAGTTTCATTTTTGCTATAATTTTTCAGTCCGAGGTCAAGATTTGATTTTCGGCGTGTTGAAAAAGTTGTATTATACAGGTTGGCTTGGCTCGCAAATATTTGGTTAAACATTTCAATTGATTTGTTTTTTTAGTGCGTATCTCCTGCTACCCAAATCGTCTGGAGAGTCGGGTTCTCTGTAACATGACAAGCTCTGTTTTTTTTTGTTGAAGAGTGTACATTACATAACAACCTTTTTGAATAACATAAGTGAAAAAAATGAACTGATCCGTTTTGTGGATGTTCCACAACATTAAATGTACAGTGGGGGGAAAAAGTATTTGATCCCCTGCTGATTTTGTTTGTTTGCCCACTGACAAAGAAATGATCAGTCTATAATTTTAATGGTAGGTGTATTTTAACAGTCAGAGACAGAATAACAACAAAAAAAATCCAGAAAACGCATTTCAAAAAAGTTATAAATTGATTTGCATTTTAATGAGGGAAATAAGTATTTGATCCCCTATCAATCAGCAAGATTTCTGGCTCCCAGGTGTCTTTTACACAGGTAATGAGCTGAGATTAGGAGCACTCTCTTAAAGGGAGTGCTCCTAATCTCAGTTTGTTACCTGTAAAAAGACACCTGTCCACAGAAGCAATCAATCAATCAGATTCCAAACTCTCCACCATGGCCAAGACCAAAGAGCTGTCCAAGGATGTCAGGGACAAGATTGTAGACCTACACAAGGCTGGAATGAGCTACAAGATCATAGCCAAGCAGCTTGGTGAGAAGGTGACAACAGTTGGTGCGATTATTCACAAATGGAAGAAACTGTCAGTCTCCCTCGGTCCAAGATCTCACCTCATGGAGTTTCAATGATCATGAGAATGGTGAGGAATCGGCCCTGAACTACACAGGAGGATCTTGTTAATGATCTCAAGGCAGCTGGGACCATAGTCACCAAGAAAACAATTGGTAACACACTACGCCGTGAAGGACTGAAATCCTGCAGCGCCCGCAAGGTCCCCCTGCTCAAGAAAGCACATGTGACCCCAAGTCATAACACCATCCCCACTGTCAAACATGGAGGTGGGAACATTATGCTTTGGGGGTGTTTTTCTGCTAAGGGGACAGGACAACTGCACCGCATCAAAGGGACGATGGACGGGGCCATGTACCGTCAAATCTTGGGTGAGAACCTCCTTCCCTCAGCCAGGGCATTGAAAATGACCTTAATGACTCGGAGAGGATCTGTAAAGAGGAGTGGGACAAAATCCCTCCTGAGATGTGTGCAAACCTGGTGGCAACTATAAGAAACGTCTGACCTCTGTGATTGCCAACAAGGGTTTTGCCACCAAGTACTAAGTCGAAGGGGTCAAATACTGATTTCACTCATTAAAATGCAAATCAATTTATAACTTTTTTGAAATGTGTTTTTCTGGATTTTTTTGTTGTTATTCTGTCTCTCACTGTTAAATTACACCTACCATTAAAATTATAGACTGATCATTTCTTTGTCAGTGGGCAAACGTACAAAATCAGCAGGGGATCAAATACTTTTTTCCCCCCACTGTAACTATAAATGGATAAAAAGTATGATGTGGTATTAATTAATAAATAAAAATTAAAACTGGTAACAGATTGTTGTGGTATAAGAGGAATAAAACTTCAGGATGTGCCGATTTAGGAATATAATCAGCTTCAGCGTGGTAGCAGTAAGTCTGCTTCATCGCATAGCGTCATCGTTGATTATTTTCCTATATATTCACACGTCAGAGTGTTCTACTCTCTACAAGCTTTAGGTATTCTAAATAATTACATTTTTATTGGGTACTTTTGGGCATCTAAAGTTAATCTTTAAGGCATCGCAGGTGTTAGTGATGTTAAAAACTCAGCAATTCCTTTTTAAGTTTAAGCTGATGATGCTCCCATGCAGAAAAAAATAAAACCTGCACATGATAACTGTTCAACATGTTCAACAATCACCCACTAAATATTTTTTAGCATATAATGTAATTGTGAGAGGTCTCTTCCCAGGCTAGTCGGATAATGCTAATGTGTGTGTGTGTGTGTATAACGGGCTGTCTAAACTTACTGACCCCTTATGAATGGATGCTCTCCCCCTGACCTTTGCCTCTTACGTGAAACGTAGTGAAAGGAAAGATAAATAAACGATAGTTAGCACAAGTTGTGAAAATAAATATTGTCTAATAAGTGTCGGGCCATGAAACGATGATGAATTCCGGTCGCAGTTGGTTGAGCTTGTGATGTAATTTGGCCTGAAATAAACTCGACAGCACAATTAATTAAAGAGTAAAGGAGTCAGTGTCCCGGTGCTTTTTATACGCCTTCAGATAGTCGTGATGGATGTTCCCCTGAAAAATAATATTCAGTAATAACGTCATTTATTTCTCAATTACTTCAATCAAGAGAATACGAGGCCTGTGTGTGTCCTTTTTCAAAGCTCTGTTTTTATTTTGTTTCCTGGTAGTGCAGCTGTTCTTTCCTCCTTTTGTACTTTATAAAAGTATTTTAATAATTTATTTTATGTTAAATATAAATATTAAACTTTATTTAGTTTTGATTTTTAATTGAATTTAATTTTATAATTAAAAAAAAAGTTTGTTAATGAATATTTTTGTTAATATTTTAAAGCGAGATTATGTAATCATCTATAGCGGTATAAAAAAAAAAAATTAATCACATAGAGTGATTAAAGACTGATTCAAGTAGACCAAGTATTTAAAAAATATATTTTCCTTAATATTTTAATATTTAATTTTAATTGGATAATTTGATCATTTTTATATGTAATTAAATATACAGCATTTTAAAAATTACTTGTTTAATATCTTGCATTTCCCTACAATATTTTACTTTTTATATAATTTTTTAACCAAACTGAAACTGACCCACACAACTTATGTGACTTGTTGAGCAAACCTCTTACACCCAAGCTCTCTGGCTTAACCCGTGAGATATGCACGGTCACATTTCAGCCCTTCTCTGCATATTAACGCTGTTACACCGGGTAAAAAGTTGACCCGAACTCTGACTCCTGTCCAAACAAACCCATTAAATGTTATTGTTAATACTCTTAGGGGTGAAAAAATCAACCTCTAGCCCCGGAGGGTTTCACAGGCGATGGATTCATTAAGGCTAAAATCTCTCAGCTCTGTATCGCTTACACATCTATTTATTAGCTGTTAACTCTGGAGAGAGCTTCTATAAACACGCTGATATGACGGAGAGCAGCAGCTGGTTTTAATCATGAAAGGGCAGAAGGAAATTTCTGAGTAAGACTGTAGGTTTAAGAGCCAATAATTTTGCAATGCATACAACAGAAAATCAGAGAACAGCTGACAGTGACATGAATAAAGTTGTATAATCCATAATATGCTTATTTTCATGCACAGGAAATGTGCATGAAACGGCCTTGGAGCATCTCTATACATTTACCATCCTGATGCGAGCCACGATTTGCATCATTAAAACAGTAAGTGTGTGCTGTTATAGGAAAATAATCCACAGTAGCGTGATGTAATGAAGCAGAGTTACTGTAACCAACCACCCTGAAGTTTATTATTTTCCTACAACAGTACGTTCTGAATGATTTTATTCCTTTATTTATTCCTTTATTTATTTATTTCGTAATTTTTCATTAATTAAAGAACGACATACTTTTTATCCGTTTATTGTTGCATTTAATGTTGCATTTAATGTTGCGGAACATCCACGATACAAGTTAGTTATGGTTTATGTTATTGTAGCAGCTATAAAAAGTGTAAAAAATTTTTAAAAAAATCCTCTTTCCCCAAGATGTCAGAAAACTTAGCTACATCTTTACGACAGTCTCTTGGAGACTCCTTCCATCCACCCATTTTCCATACCTCTTATACTACATAGGGTCACAGGGGAGCCTGGAGCCTATCCCAGACACCTAGACAGGGTGCCAACCCATCACAGGGCACAATCACGCACTATAGACAATTTGGAAATGCCAATCAGCCTACAACACATGTTTTTGGACTGGGGGAAGAAACCAGAGTACCCAGAGAACATGCAACCACTGCGCACAGAGGGCGGAGGTGGGATTCAAACCCCCAACCCCAGAGGTGCAAGGCAAACATGCTAACCACTAAGCCACTGTGCCTGGAGCAAAACATTTCTAGGTTCCTGGCATCCTCTAATCTTAGTCGTGATTATAGTGATATTCAGGTAGCCATGTAAAAATCAGGCTTTTGAGCTGTTCAGCTGTACTTCATGCTAGAATCATGACAATGAAAAGTTAAAAAGGTGAGCAGAGGAAGCAAGGCAGAAAGATATTTCAGCAGGTCCAGATAATTAGACCATAATTAGAGACTAATGGTATAGAAAGGCCAAAACAGCCCCGTGATTAAAACAGATTGAGGAGCACTAAAGCACAGCAGGGTCAGTAAATGATTAACCTCAACTATTATAACTGTGAATCAGTTCCTGACCTCTGTCACCTGAAACAAGACCTCCAGCCAGAGAGGCAGTAATGAGTTTGAGGGAGAAAACAGGCAGGTAGAGCTTGAAAAAAGTGAGTAAAGAAGGTCTGTCGATAAAGGCGAGATGTGAAAATCGTGATAATGATAGCGGACAAACATGCGACATACGTCTGGACTGAGACAATAAAATTCTCTAAAACCCTGAGCTGCTGTGAGTTCTGAGCTCCTCCTGACAATCCTATACACAAGAAGTATTCTAACTGTGGGGAAAGAATTTGAGGAAGGAGAAGTGGTGAGGGGATAGATATGGAAAATACCAGAAAATAAATATTTAAAAGACTGTATCAAACCTGGCAACCTTTATACATATTAATGTAAGAGCTGGAACGTACTCCTGAATACAACCAGGAGAGACTGTGCTCGACATTTGAATTGGTTTTTGTGAACTCTCCGATATTAACAGACACTCTCTGTTCAGCCCCGCCCCCTTCCACCATTTCCACCTCCACGTGTTTGCGCTGCTTAAAAGATCCACTGATGTGAGCGCCCTCGCTTTCTCTCAAGTTAAATGTAGAACGTTTTCAGTTAACCACAAAATGGTCAAAAACAATAAAATTTTTTAGTGTTAAACACAAAGTGTTAAATGTGACACTTTACAAAATAACGCTAACGCTAATGATTTTGGACAGCGATTTAAAAAACGCTGCCTGCTTTGCTCTCCAAAGTTCTTCAAAAACTGAGAAACGGTCCTCATGAGGAAAAAATCTGAATACTTCTGGTATACGCTTTGGGTATTGTAGCGTTTTTGTTCCCTAATCATCAGCTGTCATCTTCAGGATTTGGCAAACTAGTACTTGTTTCTGAATGAGTGTGAATGGAAACCTAGCTCATGGTATAAAGCCTATTCAGCTAGTATTATGTGGCACACTTTGGGTCCAATTCAATTCATTTATTCAATTATTTTCCTTCCGATTATCCTTGCGGGATTCACAGCTGCAGCAGGCTGAGAAGGTTAGCTGAGATTTCTGAAAAGATCCCCAGACACCCCCAAGCCAAGTGGGAGATAGAATCTCTCCAGCTGGTGCTGGTTCTTCCTCGAGATCTCCATCCAGTGGGACATCCAGTGGGGAGCCGACCAGCGGGTGTCCTTGTAGGTGCCCAAAAACCACATCAACTGGCTCCACTGGATTTGCAGGAGCAGCGGCTCTACTCCAAGGCTCTCCTGGATTGTTGCGATACATGAGACCTTATTCTTTCGTTCACTACCCACAGCTCGTGACCTTAAGTGAGGATAGGGATGTAGATCCACCACTAAACAGAAAGCAAATATAAATCATACTTCTACAGAATCCATATTATCCTACTTTTTTGTCTATCTTTTATTGCAGTTATGCACGACTACAATATGAACCACCTTAAACCCGTGTTGTGAAAAAACATGTCTCAGTTCTCACTCGCTCAATTTCCCCTTCACTACAGTGTACTATCTGTCTGTCTTTAGCATTAACTTAAGCAAATGTTCAGCATTTCCATCTCAATGTCAAGATGCAACTTCAATTTCAGCTCTTTCAGCATGTTAACAAATACTTATTTACTTTAGCAGCCAGGAGTGTTAATGCCGTTTGTTTACTGTGCAGCGTGAGCGTGAGCGTGAGTGTGAAGACTCTCAGAAAGTCACAACATAGCACATTTTCTGTCACTTTTCAGAGGAACCATAGAAATGTACAATGAAGGTGCAGCTACTCTTTGAATCTTGGTCATTTCTGTAATACTGTGCAACAAAAAAAAAAGCTTTATTATGCTGTATTATTTTAAAAAATAATGATCTGTAGGAACATTTCATTGGCAAAGTAATCTCTAACTCAGATTTTTTGGCTAAGTAACCCTGGTATACAGTTTCTTAGCTGGTTTAAATGCATAAAATTTGTTTCTCCTATAGTACTATTTGAAACAAGATTCGTTTTCCAAACAAACATCTGTTAAATATTCTTGAAACCAGATGATGTCTTAGTAAATCTGTTCGATTCACACACGATTTTTGCATAAATCACAGAGAGGCGGTGTGTCTTACTGATATACACATGGTCATCACACCAAAAATCCAATGCCTACCAAGTACACCTCATATTTTTATACAATCTTCATTAAAGCTGCTTGTTGTAGGCGGCGTGGTTGTGAGGTCATTAATAGGTCACATGACCACAACATGTATGAAGGCAACACTGTATCTGTGCTTAGTAACCTGACTAAAACTTCCATAAGGGTCACTTCTTTGACAAGTCTCTTTAAACGTCACATACGGGAGTGATGATCAGGTGTCCGTATACTTTAGGCCATATACAGTAGTGTATCTTAACTGCAGTTATTTCTACATGTCCTTTTATATTAGGTAAAAGATGGCGTAAACAGTTCAGAAGTTGCTGGAAATTACGGATGTGATGGATTCGGGCGGACGTGACTAAAATCCTACTGATACGCCGATAATAATTGAATTGCTGCACCTCATTATGAAAAACCAATCCGGTCCAAATATGGCTTGTGTCAGCAAGTGAAGATCTCCAAGAAATCCAAGCCAAAAATAACCCCAGATGTGCTCTTATATTGCGAAGTGGATTCTGGTTTGTCTCTTGATATCTACATCCTCTGCTCAAGAGACTTCCCCCTCATTAGCGTCAAGCTTGCAGGAAACTCTGTCCTCTAACTCCTTTTTCTCCACTAAAGAAAAGTGACCCAACACACCACGCTGGAGGAAATGGATGTGCTGTGAGATTTGTCACTGTGCTGTGCTTCGTCGCTGGGAGGGAGGTGATTTAACACGCTTCAGACTCTCCTGGTATCACTAAACGCTCCACTTTACCAGCGCTTTAGGGAGGAATGCAGTCATATCACAGGAACCCAAAGTTGATATGAAATATAGGCACAGAAATACAAAGAGCGAGAGAGCCAAAGCATCGTGGCAGCTTGCTGTCCCTCTTCTGGTCAATGCTTGAGTGGTCGTCTCACACTAACAAGTCCAGGGCTCTGCCACCGGTAAGATTAGTGACCCCTGAACAAGTTTATATATCTCTGGATTAACCAGGATAAGCTTCTACCCTGTGAGGAATACACACACAATACAGAAATCACACTTCATTATGAGATAAACACTACAAGTGGTATATAGAATATATGTATATCTGGTACATGTAGCGCACTATGGAAGGTGTACTAACCCTAACCCTAACCTTAACCTTAACCTTAACGCTAACCCCTAACCCAAGGCAAAAATGTTATACTCTAGGTCACAGGCAGTGTTGGGTAAGTTACTCCAAAAAAGTAATTAATTACTAATTACTAGTTCATGTAAAACTGTGATCAGTTTACTTTAGTAATTCCACTGTCTAAAAAATAATCACAAACGAATTACTTCATACGTTAAACTGCCATCAAAATAAGTTCGTTCGTTCATGTCAGATGTAATTTTAAAAACAATCGATTAGAGACAGTTTTAATTCACAATATCAGAATTCCAGTGGGTCAAAACTTTACATACACCAAGTTGACTGTCTCATTAAATTAATGTCATGTCTTTTAGAAGCTTCTGATTGGCCAATTTTCATTACTAGGAGTTTATTAGAAAGGGCTGTAAAAGAGTTTAGTTTTAGAGACATTTGTTGTGTCCCAATTTGCCTATTTTTACTATGCAGTAAAAGTACAGTTTGCGTGTGTAGCAAAAGAGTACGCAAGCACTGGGACATACTAATACCTCATGTAACGCATGAGAACGTTGTTGCCTAGTTACGCACACTGTCACCGTAAACACACTCCTTGTTGCATTTCAGCTTTTCTTCATTCATTATTCCTTATTTCATTCATACTATATAATTTAAATTGACCATTTCCTTGATTTATTTTTCCAAAAAAATTAATTTACACCTCTGTAAAATTGTACTCTTTTTACACAAAATACAACAATGACTCCTACGTGACAAAAAAAAAAGCTTTGGTTAATGCTTAACATTTAAGCGCTTACACTTAAATACTGAAGACGCATCACCGGAGTTACACTCGTCCACCATGTTTGCAGGCTGAATTCAGGAATTCAGCGAATTCCTCCTCCCTCCCTCCCTCCCTCCCTCCATCGCGCAAGGAGTTGTGGCCAAGATTAGCTGAAAAAAGTGTCCACGGATCCACACTTCTACTAAAATCTACTAAAATCTACTAGAAGCAGTAGACCATCCAGGTACCTTCGGGATACTCATTTCAACAGACTACGGTTTGGGGCATGCTAATTCTAATCTCGGATACAATTCAGGACAGATAGTAGGCGAATTGGGACGCAGCCCAATGTGCCTTTTTGAACTTTAAACCATGGAAAACAAATCCAAGCAACTCAGCCAAGACTCAGGGAAAAAAAATTGTGGACCTTCACAAATCCGGTTCCTCCAACTGGAAACAACTGAAGGTACCACAAGCATCTGTACAAGTAACTGTATGTAAATATAAAGATCGTGGGACCACACAGACACTGCATCATTCAGTAAGGGGGCACAAATTAAAGCCCAGGGATGAATGAACTTTGGTCTGATGTGGCTCGGGTAGAATTTAAGTCTCACTGTAGTAGGAAGTAGGAAGTAGGAAGTCATTTGTGAATTAGCCTTACTGTTTGTTGGCCCGGGGAAAAATAAATCAGCATGAAGATGCACTGATGAGTCATAGGCATGACATTTATGAAAGTACTGTTTATATTTATACTAAATGACACATTTATACAGATGATTATTTATTTATAGTAGCAGCATGGTGGTGGTTATGGTGGTTCAGGATGCACTCTAACCCTGATCAGTCTTAATGTATCCCATCTTATATCATCATCATGATATTCGACAACTTTATCATATACTCTACAGTAAATGTCCATATTTTGCAGCTTTACAAAATCTACTAACCATTTAAATTTCTTTAAGGAAAAGTCAGTAATGACAGAAACCGTGATGGGGTGAACAGATTTGATCTTCTCTGCTCCTCTCCGCTCTCTAAACACAGATCTACCACAATAAAAATTGAAATATTTTGCGATATTACCTTCCAAGCGGCTCGTCACGGGCCTCGGATAAGGCGCATAACTCATATTCTAATTAACAGGAGCCTCTGAGGGCAGCGTCGTGTTCATTATGATTATCTCTAACCTGTGAGATGTCTCATACATCATTCTGTAGTCTCTCTCTCTCTCTCTTTCTCTCACACACACACACACAACATTCAAAGAGACAGATTCTCCCAAACGGTTCAGAAGTCTGAACAGCAGCCAGGTTGGCAGACAAGAATCCCCTACTGGTGATAAATCTGAGCGTGTGAGTAAGTGAGTAAGCACAGGCTCTGAACACCCACGCCCTGGGAAATGAAAGTACTGATGACTCCGTGCTCTGATCTTTCTCTCTGTCGGATAGATCAGAGGTGCTGCAATCACACTGATAGGCACCTGGGGCTTCATGAATGAATGCTGTACACGCACAGGAAGGCTGCGTATGATAGTTCTGATGCTCTCGTTGGGAAAGGGAGAGGTCCGCGGGTAATGAATTTAAAGACCACGAACCAAGAACAGATACGAGTAGTTATCAGTTCGCTGTAGCAGTTGTAACGACAAATCTCAGGCGTACTTGCGTTAAATAAAGGTGAAAATATTACAGCAAAATGGAAATATCAGCAGCAGACCACAGCAATGTTACTGAATGAATGAAGGTTAGTCGCAGCAAGACAGAATACATGTGTGTGAATGAGAGGGATCCAAGTGGAACAGTGAGGTTACAGGAAGAAGAGATAAAGAAGGTGCAGGATTTTAAGTACTTAGGGTCAACAGTCCAGAGCAACGGGGAGTGTGGAAAAGAGGTGAAGAAGCGTGTGCAGGCAGGTTGGAATGGGTGGAGAAAAGTGTCAGGTCTGTCGTTTGATAAAAGAGTACCAGCAAGAATGAAAGGAAAGGTGTACAGGACAGTAGTGAGACCAGCGATGTTGTATGGTTTGGAGACAGTTGCACTGAGGAAAAGACAGGAGGAAGAGTTAGAGGTAGCAGAGCTGAAGATGTTGAGGCTCTCTTTGGGAGTGACGAGGATGGATAGGATCAGGAACGAGTACATCAGAGGGACAACACATGTGAGATGTTTTGGAGACAAAGTTAGAGAGGCCAGGTTGAGATGATTTGGACATGTTCAGAGGAGGGAGAGTGAATATATCGGTAAAAGGATGCCGAGGTTAGAGCTGCCAGGCAGGAGGCCGAGAGGAAGACCAAAGAGGAGGTTTATGGATGTAGTGAAGGAGGACATGAAGGTGGTCGGTCTGAGAGAAGAGGATGCAGGGGATAGGGCTAGATGGAGGCAGATGATTCGCTGTGGCGACCCCTGAAGGGAACAGCCGAAAGGAAAAGAAGAAGACCACAGTAATGTTACATTCTCGATTGGTCAGAAGGTGTTGAGTAGTTTTCTGTAACGGCAGTTCTGATAGTAACAACGTACACAGGGACTTACACGGCGAACGCTCCAAATAACCGGATTTAAAACACGTGTAATCGTCGATATGGTGAAGTTTTCTGTAAGGAGATGTTTGTGGAAGGAGTCTCCAGTGCAAGCGGTTTGTAACGGTCAGAAGAGTTTACGCTTTGTGTTTTCTTCGTAACGAGACAAGCCGTGTTTGGCAAATTGCACAGGCTTGAGTGGAATAAAACGCTTCAGGATGTGCTGTTTCAGGAAAATTTTAAGGTGGTTACAGGCACCTTTGCTTAATCACAGCTGCGTGGTTGATTAGTTTCCTATAACAGCATGCAGGATGTGTTTTATGACACTGGCACATGGAGCTGAGAGAAACTTCTTCATAAACTGAAGAAGGAAACTGGACATCGATGCTTCTTTAGACATTAAAATAAAGTCCTGAGTGGTGATTGTCTAAAAAAATACAAAAAAATATAAATATATTTACTGTATTACAGTGACCTTTAAAAAAAAACAAAAAACCCTAAACCGTAACTACAATGAAAGGAATGGGAAAAGTGGTTGAAGTGCGTTCAAAAGAGAGGAATGTAAGCATTCACTAAAGCATCCTTAGAATTGATGAGATGTTTCAATAAAAGGTGGATGAAAAGCTTTACAATTTGAAGTATTCGGTCAGAAGAATAATCTCTCATCTGTTAGTGCCATGAAATTGATCTCGGCAAAGCCAGAGCTTATAAAAGCAACACATTTTTTACAGAAAGACATTTGAGTCTGAGTTGCTCGGTGGTTTATATCATGCTGCGCTGCTGTGTGGTCATAACGCTCTATAACCTTTTATAAGCACTATGATGAAAGCTCTGAGAGCGAGGGAGACGGTATACGCCTCGGGCCGTGACTGCTGGACCTGCGCTGAGGACAGGAAGAGGTCCAGGGTTTCGCTGTTGTTTCCAGCGTGACGCTTACACTCCCTGACAGCTAATTACACACTTATGTTTACCGCAGTGCTGTCCAAAACACACACACACACACACACACACACACACACACACACACACTGCTAACACACTGGTTTACAGGGACCCTCTGTGCCGGTGCTGACTCCTGAAAATTAATATTACAGATTTAAAGCTAAGTAAAAGATTAAACACCGGAGAGCAATCCTCTTTAAATAAAGATTATTGTAAAGGTTGGTAAAGGTGAAATGTTGAGTCCCTGGAAAATTTGATTCACTCTGCATCTTGCCTCAAATTTGTTTTTCCATGACCTGTTAAAACTTAAGACCTGGAAGTCTGGGAAATGTTTTCTGTTTCATTTGAGTTGTGCAGCTAAAGGGGTTTATTGAACTGCAGGAATACGGTCCATGTTGCTGAACTGTAACGTTGAAACAAAACTCCATAATAGTAAGAACTTTAATATGAAGTCCGTTCTTTGATAAAGATATGTCTTCAATTTTGAGGCTGATTAAAAAAACTAAATGACTTCATCTCTAATAACAACGGACTAGAGCTCTTCTTAATACACTGTCTATTAACACATCGTCACGTGTTATTATTTGAAGTAGGGATGTCAGCGTAGAATAGGAAAGTCCATATTCAGAGGGCTGATGTACAGGCAGGAACATGTGTCCGTCTTCATCGCCGAAGGTATAAATGAGACTCTTCAAGAATTTTTCAATATTTTTAATTGAAATGGTCAAAGTACCCAAACCTGAGGTACTTATAGATTTGAACAAGGATATTTATATAGTTCAGTGCTTGTTCTGGGCCTGTGGAAATGAGAGATCGTGAATCGTGAAGGACAGAAACACGGTGTCATTACGATCTTCTGTGTCCTTCATCTGTCTATAAAAACTCCAACGATTCTCTCCTTTCACGCTTGTCTACTGTAATTACAGAAAATGACAGATACAGCCGGCATTGTTTAGAGAATTCAAATACTCAGAATATCTATAAAACAACAGATTGTGTTCCTGCGCATCTCCGACACGCTCCTTTATTAACGTGAATGACTCTGAACCGTCAGAGATAATGCCGTCAGTACTTACAGAAGACGACAGATGCACATCTACGCCTCTGAGTAAGTGAACTGTTGAAGAACAGTGAGCAGTCATGGAAAGACAATTGGTGCACGGGTACGATTTCACGATACAGACGAGGACAATCGGTGGGTTTTAGACGCTTCATGTGGAATGATTCATATTTAGTGCATGCTTTTATTTTCACAAAAACACATGATTCATTAATTATTAATTGGTTTAAATGTTAAGAAATCATTTTCAGTTTCCATTTCCACTGTGACTCGATTTAGCTGTAATGTCGATGCCGGAATCAGCCTTGGCCTACAGGTATGGCTGCCTAACTCCTAACACACACACTTGTTGTCATGCTCTAGCTCACCTGATTACTGATCAAGCACACCTGGACTCTATCTCACTCACACACACACAAATATATATATATATATATATATATATACATATATACACACACACACACACACACACACAGAGATCAGCCATAACATTAAAACCACCTGCCTAATATTGTGTAGGTCCCCCTTGTGCCACCAAAACAGCTCTGACCTGTCGAGGCCTGGACTCCACAAGACCTCTGAAGGTGTGTGTGGTATCTGGCACCAATATGTTAGCAGATCCTTTAAGTCCTGCAATTTGCGAGGTGGGGCCTCCATGGATCGGACTCGTTTGTCCAGCACATCCCACAGAAGCTCGATCGGATTGAGATCTGGGGAATTTGGAGGCTGAGTCAAACACTTTGAACTCTTTGTCATGTTCCTCAAACCGTTCCTGAACAGTGTTTGCAGTGTGTGAGGGAGCATTATCCTGCTGAAAGAGGCCATTGCCATTAGGGAATACCGTTGCCATGAAGGGGTGTACTTGGTCTGCAACATTGTTTAGGTAGGTGGTACGTGTCAGAGTAACATCCAGATGAATGCCAGGCCCCAAGGTTTCCCAGAAGAACATTGTTTTGTTTTTCCGTGCGAATGTATCTGGTTATTGATCTTGTTTTTGTATCCTGTTTTTTTTTTTCAAGTTTGCCTGACCTTCTGCCTGTTTCTGATCATAAAGCACTTCCTGCAACTGCAGCCGTCTCTGCCGCCTCTGACACAATCCAGAAGAATGTGGGGAGAAAAACAAAGTCAGATATCAATAAGAATAAGCAACTAAGCAATAAAATAATTTCAAAATTGTGTCTTTTTGAGCAATGCAGTTTGGCAAGTCTGGTTTATTGTGACTCAGGAGTTACAAGGGATTATGTCCGCTAAGTAAATAAACAATTTCTCAACAGTTATATGTATTTATATATATATATATATATATATATATATATATAAACAGATGCATACACAACAGTCCAAATATTTATCTGTTCACTTTGTTTCTTTTTTCTCTCACTGCTGTCTGGATTTGGTGAATTTCTGAGTAAATCGGCTCGCTGTGTTCCCAGAGCAGGGGCCACTACGTCCTCGCTGCTCTGATCAATACCCCAATCTGGTCTCTGCGTACCTGGGTGCCAGCCGGATCAATAACAACACGCTCCACTTTATTTAAAACTGATCTCCCCGCCCTCCACCTTTCACTAGCTTTTCACTAGAAAAGCAGGAAGCTGGTTTATTTTTAAGTAGGCACACAAGAAGACTGAGTCTGCCTGGATAATCTTTAATAAACGAATAGAAAATAGTACAGAACAGGGGTCAAATGGTCACAATACCATATATAGTCACTATAGGCACTATAATGCCTGATATGATAGAATAACAAAAATAAATTAATAATAAAAAATGAATTAAACACATGGTTGTATGACATTCTGTGCAAGAAAAACCCTCTACACTCGCAGGTCTTAGAAAATGAAATTTGGATTTAAAATTCTTCTTCCTGGTTTACATTAAACACCGTTCCATCATGATTTTAGGCTCTAGTTCAGTCTCTGTGTTTTTAAAGCTACAGGATGTAATATTGTGGAACGGCGCCCTCTCTGGTAGAAAAATGCTACTGCAAGGAAATACACCTCATAATGCGCACGTGCTGTGTTTATCTTGTATGTACATCCAAAATAACTTTCTGCACAGTAAATAAGATGCCTAAATAATACAGACACCAACGGTGTGCTGACATACAACTTACTGCACAACTTAGTATGCGGTTTGGGAGAGATCTGTCTGTCTCTGAGGCCGGTTAGCATTAGCTATCTCGCTCATAGACAGCGGAAGTGAAAACATTTCTCTGAGGACGAGTCTTTGGCTGTACCACTTTCAGGCGCAGTAATATAGGATGGACCAAACGCCCGGACTGTAGGGTTAACAAATCCCAAAAGCACTGTGATCTCTATCAAACGGTGAAGACGGATACACTGGAGTATATTTTGTACAAAAGGCAACTCTTATATAAATCAACTTCCTTCGTGTCTTCTCAGTGTTGCTGCAAATAAAAAGCATTACAGCCATACCTATTTAAATCTTAATTTGGGTAAGACGGCTTTTAGTTATCGCACGGAACGACTGGAAGAAGCATCTGAAACTAACTAAATGAATCCGGTTACAAGATTTCAAGCTGTTTATAAGTGATTGTTAATTGTTCTGTGTTGTAGTGTTGTTAGTGCTGCCTTCTTGGCCAGGGCTCGCTTGAAAAAGAGATTTAATCTCAATGTGAATATTAGATTTTCACCACATTAAATGTTTGACTACTATATAGAACAGTACTTGCTAAAGATATCAAATATATATATAAGTTTCTTGTTTTTCTGACATTTCTTGTGATAAACTCAGAGATTCTCACGCCTCCTCCGTCTCCGATTTCTGTTCTTTCTTCTTAAAGCGCCTTCTCTTCCGTCGACAGATGAAGCTCTAACAGCGCTTAGCGCTCTCGTTTTCTTATCTCTTTCGCTCTGCACGGCTTCGCTCTTAAGCCTTGCTATCTACGCTAACGCAAAAATAAGGCTATTTATCAAGCACGGCTGCTCGCTAGTTCACGCTGTCGTTGTCGGGGACGTCATAATCTGTCCCACTGATAAAGGAAGAAGGTCTGAAAAAAATCACGGCCTGTAAGGGATACAGAGGAGCATTGTGAGCATCTTACACGGTGATGTTATACTGAATGCTTTTCCAAAAAAAAAAAAAAATATATATATATATATATATATATATATATATATATATCAATATGTTTTCTATTACATTCATATTTGGGATCATTTCTAACATACAGACCTGAACACTGTAGATATTTTTGTTGTAATTTTTTTTACAATAAAATACTGTGTTTAGAATCTGTAAAACTAGACGCTAAAAGTATTTATCTGTAGAGAAAAGGAACCTCATATGGCAATTTTTTAAAATTTCATTTCTTTCCATTTTTTTGTCATCCAAAGTTTTGATAAAAAGCACGGCATCAGTTATTTTAACAAAGCAAATTAAGTGCAATACTTAAGTGCAATGTTTACACTGGAGGTAAAGCTAGGCAATGCTCGGTAATGTTAGCCAATGCTACTCTGATCTTTCTTTTTTTTTTCTCTTACTTTGTTTTTGGTTCTTTTTCTTTTTCTGTGGTGTTCAGGATCCTGGACCAATGATTCTGTCCCTGATGTTTGTAAAAAAAAAAAAATTAAAAAAGAAAAAAAAAAAAAACTTTTTACACTTGTCATACCCATTTATTTAACTAAAAAACCCCAAAACAAAACAAACAAACTTCCAAATAAATGAACTTTAATGATATTTGTGAATATTTCAGCAGTTTCTTGTGTAAATTGTTCATGTATTGTGTAATATTTATATCTTACACATGCATACTCATTTTCTGTAAAGATTAACGTAATTATTTATTGTAAATAACGATTCATTTGTTTGAATTACGTTAAAATATTTTAATAATTCTTATATTTTATACTTTATTTAGTAGTTTGATTGTTGTAATTGTAAATAAAAATGTTATATAACACTTTTACAGATTTACTGAAAACTAATCGTTTATACTTTTTTCCTCATTGTTTATTTTTTTTCTCTGTCATGTGGAAGTGATGAAGAATGAAGCGTTTATCCTGAGGACGATCTAGAGGTCGCGGCACCTGTTGCTCTCAGCGCTCCATTAGCCTGCTAGAGATTTTGTTTTGCTCGCTGTGTTTGTGCAGAATGTTTCCTGATAACGCCATGCTAACTCGGCAGCTGTAATCAGCCCACCAGGACAGACACACACACACACACACACACGCACGCACACACACACACACACACAGACACACACACACACACCTCAGTGGTCAGCATCCTCTGTTTAATCGCCTCCATCTAGGCCAGATTAGTGCAATCAGGAGGGGAAAGATAAAGGAACGGTCGTTGGACCTCCTCCATCCACATCAGTACACACACACACACACACACACACACACACACACACACACGGTCTCCTAATAGCACACATCCCTCTACACTCACAATGTTTAAATAACATGTACCTCTTCCTATAGCGAAAGAAAAACATGTTTTCTGAGAACAAACGTAGCCCGAGTTTCCATCAAATCGTCATCAGTACATCACTCTCGTTCATTCTGTCATTCATCCTCCGTCCTTTATCTCTCCATCACGAGCAGCCAGATTACCCACAATCCTCCACGTACGCACTACAGAGTTAAAAATAGTGCGGAGCTTCGATTAATCAAACGGACGTCGTGATTAATGTCACTTCTCTACCAGCGCAAAATAAATAAATAAATAAATCTTTACTAGAGCTGATGTAGTTTCTCAATCTTTAGTAAAGTCCGTGTTTTGGAAGAAAATTCTGATTTAAATTTTTTTAAAAAAATATAAGATTTTGAAATCTTCAGGTTATTTTTATTTATTTTCACACAGTTATGTTTTCATATTTTTATTCGACACAAGCTCACGTTTCTTCGATGTCGATTCTATAGGAATTATTTAAACTCTTTACACCACGGCGCGGCTGAATTCTCGAATCTGATTGGTCCGAAGGTGTCGATGGACTTTTCAATAACAGGAGCTCGGACAGTAGTTCTGGCTGCGACTCAAATCACCGGTTTATATTGATATTAATATTAATTCCCTCGTTCTGATATGTTATCGTTTCTATAGTAACAGCTCATACGCAGGAGAACTTCAGGAGAACTTTGTGCTTTATGTTTGCGTACTTTGTGTGTAAACGGATTAAAAAAAATAAATAAAAGTGCAACCTGTCGTTCTTTAATAAATAGAAAAGTATAACAGTTGGCAAATGAGTTTAGTTACACACTTCATAGGAAAGACATGCTGTTAAAGGAAAGGAATAAACTTCTGGGTGGTAACTGTAACTGCGCTTGGCATCGGTTGGTATAAAACACTGTGGCATGGATTATTTTCCCGTAACAGCATGCCTAGGTGTGTGTTATTCCTTACTATAAAGACATCTTTTGGAAGGTCCAGGAACTACAAATGAGGTAGTACATAATAATCCATTATGTTTTTGTTTGGCGGGGGACACCCTGGATGGGGTGCCAACCCATTGCAGGGCACAATCACACACCCATTCACACACTACAGACCATTCGGAAAAGCCACTCTGCCTACAACGCACGTCTTTGGACTGGAGGAGGAAACCGGTGTACCCGGATGAAACCCCTGAAGGGCAGATGCGGGATTTGAACCCCCAACCCTGGGGTACGAGGCAAACATGCTAACAACTAAGCCGCCATGCCCCCTGATTTACATCATTACATAAAAAAGGTTTAGGCCACGCCCACTTTCAGGTTTACACCTGAATACAGATACGGAGATTTATAGCGCTAAAGAAATACAGATATACAGGCATTGCGTTACACTTCTATTACACGTGTCCTGTACCACCAGTGTGTGCGTGTGTGTGTATGTGTGTGTTTTATTCCCAGCAATCAGGCGCTATCAGGAGCAGGTCTCGGTGCAGCCGTACAGCAATGCATCATGTGCGCAGCATGAGAGAAACTGATTGCGAGAGTTATTTCTGACTGCATGGAAAAGGTGAGACAGGTGGAGAGGGGGAGAAATATTTCAAGAAAGATGGTGTGAAGAGGAGGATCGGAGGACCTTAAGCCTTTCATTCTGTTTGCCAAGTGCTCCAATTAATTTTTACAGGTGCTTAAGCGTAGGAGAAGAGCCATCTCTAATGTGTGTGTGTGTGTGTGTGTGTGTGTGTGTGAGATCGGCTTCACAGCGCTGGTCGCGCATGCATACCTGTAGCTTGCAGTTATTTATGTCTTTCTTTCCTCCCTTTGGTCCTCTCTCCCATCCACTTCCCATTTATCTCTGTCCTGCCTCTGCATATGAGTCACGCAGCAGTGCAGAGAGACATTGTACACACACACACACACACACACACACACACACACACACACAATGTGTTTTACTATTCTCTCTCTCTCTCACGCTAGGTTTTAGCAGTGGAACAGCCAATCAGGGTGTGTTCAGTCTCGCAGCTCGGATGTAAACAACAGCTTGTGAGTTGGAAAATAAGTTCCACCTGACTGTGTGACTGTTCCTCACAGAACAACACCTCTCAGACAAGAGCAGAACACAAACACCAACTGGTGTGTAACTGGAAAATGTAAAGATGTATGTGTGTGTGTGTGTGTGTGTGTGTGTGTGTGTGAGAGAGAGAGAGAGAGAGCAAAGAGTTAGACAGTAATACTTACTGTATAACAAGGTCTGCATCATCTAACGCAACACACACACACACACACACACACACACACACACACTAAATAGGAAGACCCTGAATCTACAAAACCCTCAATGTTTAAAAGAAAAGAAAAAAAAGGGGGGAAAATGCCTATGTCCTCGAGTGAACAAACCTAGCCCATGTTTCTGTCTGTACATCACTCTGATCTGTCTTTTATCCACCGTCATTCATCCCTCCATCCCGAGCGGCCCGTCTCGAGGCCATGGTGGTTAAAAAAAACAGCACCAGCACACTCTGAGATCAGCACTGCGAGCTAAAAACCCTAATTACCTCCTTTTATAGCAATTAGCTGAATATAACAGACACAGCGGTCAGCTGCTGGGAGCGGTACACTGAGACTGATTCAGGGTCAGCGTTTCAGACTCCTGTAGGAACGGAGGAGAGACGCCGCACGTCAGTCTGTTTCCCTGCTGGATCCTCGTTAAATAATGCAGCGGATCTGTGACACTTAACACGCGCAGTGGCCACAGCAGGCCTGTTCCACCACTACACAAACACTGAAGAGTGCGTTTCAGTAAAATATCCAGCAACTGATGCCCACAGAGACGAGTCCTCGAGGAGGTCTCGGATTTCTGAAGTCTGGGAATGTTTGTGATTTGCAGTTCTTATTTCACGCATTGCTCTCCTCCTGTCAGCCTGTGTGGGTTTACTCCGGCTTCTCTGGTTTCCTCCCACCTCCCAAAAAAAGTGGTGAGGATGTCTCCAGTGTCCCTAGCATACCCAGTGTCCCCAGTTCCCCAACATCCCCAGTGTCCCCAACCTCCCTGGCATCCCCAGTGTCCCCAACTTCTCCAATGTCCCCAACAGCCCCAGTGTCCCCAACCTCCCTGGCATCCCCAGTATCCCCAACCTCCCTGACATCCCCAGTGTCCCCAACTTCTCCAGTGTCCCCAACTTCTCCCCCGTGTCCCTGGCCTCCCCAGTGTCCCCAACATCTCCAGTATCCCCAACATCCCCAGTGTCCGTAACCTCCCTGGCATCTCCAGTGTCCCCAGCCTCCCCGGTATCCCCAGTGTCTGTTACACCTATGAGGTGTCCATTATAATAGGTGTCCATAATAATAGATCTGTCAAAATGCTGCAATGGCAGAGAGGAGAAATTAATATATATATATATATATATATATATATATATATATATATATATATATATATATATATATATATATATATATATATATAAAAACAATAACCTTGGCCCAGTTTTTCTTAAAAGCAGTGTAAAGTTTAGTTCAGAGGAGAGAAAGAGAGAGAGAGAGAATTTAATGAGATGCTCACTCTACCATTTAATAGTGCTCCTTGGAAACTCAGCGCCAATGTCATGAAAAATTTCTATAAACATGAACAAATGATGGTGATTCTGTTTGGATTTCGTTCAATTTTATATGAATGAAGTTGTAGCAAAAGGCATTAAAGCTAACCGTAACCCTTTCATACAACGTGACCGTGCAAATTTTCTAAGAATCATACTGAACTGTTTTAATTAACTAGCTATTTGTCTGCAGCATTTGTAAGCTAATGTTTACATTATAACAGCTTTACGATCAGGCTCTGTAATGTCCACGCTGTGATCTATTTGATTTAAAATGATAAAGTGTTGAAAGCTCACCACTGCAGGTTGTTATTCCGGTTACTGAAAGCAAAATCATGGAGAAAAGCTTGAGTAATAATGGGACGGAGAAAGGAGATGACCATATAATAATGAAATGAAAGATATTCTGCTGTCTCACTCAATAATAATGATGATACTTCTTTCATATTACAATAAAAATTGCATCATAAATCCATACCAGAACAGCCCGATGTTCTATTATAGACTGTTATTGCGGTTCCTGTGCCGCTGTGTCTTTTCTGCTCAGTGCCCGATGTGTAGTTGTCAAAGATGAATAATAACAGTTGATTATTTATACAGTTCACCCTTGATTTCCACCAGGAAGTAGCCAGGAACCTGCTGTATTTATTGCTTCATAATTTGCATAAAGCAACTATGACTTGAATAATGATGTACACTAATTATTAATGACACAAGTATGTCAATCAATGGGCCACATAGTTAAACACATCCTTATAAAAAAAAGGAATAAAAGTAACAAATAAAAAAAAAAGTTTTATTTAACAGACCATGTTCCATACTCTAAAATGGAGCACACCATACAGATGATGGCAGATTTCTGGTTTATATAATTCAGTTTAATTCACACTCAGTGAAACGAGTGTGGAAGCCTCCATCTTCTGACAGATAATGATTGGGTGTCTGGGGACCTTTTAAGTGTACAGTTCCCCTTTACTTCCTGCAGGGTTTCCTGCTCAAGGAAGCAAAGTCTCAGGGAGATTATGGAAGAGCTTCAAGTACTTTTCACCTTCAGTTGATTGTCTCTGTGTGTGTTGATGGCTGTAGGGTTGCCGTGGAGATTGGGCAGAAATGTACACTTGGATACAGAGGGATATTTAAATGATTTGACAGAGATTTAGGAAGGAAAAATACACAGCATGTGTCACAGCAGTAGGGCCAAGAAGAGATACTGGATTTGATGTTAGTGGACCTCTACGAGACTGATACTATATTGAGACTGTACAGAGACTATACTGATAATGTACTGAGACTATACTGAGACTGTATTGAGACTATACAGAGAATGTACTGAGACTGTATTGAGACTATACAGAGAATGTACTGAGACTGTATTGAGACTATACAGAGAATGTACTGAGACTGTACTGAGACGATACTGAGAATGTACTGAGACTGTACTGAGATTATACTGAGACTATATTGAGACTATACTGAGACTGTACTGAGACTATACTGAGACTGTACTGAGACGATACTGAGACTGTACTGAGACTGTACTGAGAATGTACTGAGACTGTACTGAGACTATACTGAGACTGTATTGAGACTGTATTGAGACTATACAGAGAATGTAGAGACTGTATTGAGACTATACAGAGACTATACTGAGACTGTACTGAGACGATACTGAGAATGTACTGAGACTGTACTGAGATTATACTGAGACTATATTGAGACTATACTGAGACTGTACTGAGACTATACTGAGACTGTACTGAGACGATACTGAGACTGTACTGAGACTGTACTGAGAATGTACTGAGACTGTACTGAGACTATACTGAGACTGTATTGAGACTGTATTGAGACTATACAGAGAATGTACTGAGACTGTATTGAGACTATACAGAGAATGTACTGAGACTGTATTGAGACTATACAGAGAATGTACTGAGACTATACTGAGACTGTACTGAGACGATACTGAGAATGTACTGAGACTGTACTGAGATTATACTGAGACTATACTGAGACTGTACTGAGACTATACTGAGACTGTACTGAGACGATACTGAGACTGTACTGAGACTGTACTGAGACTGTACTGAGAATGTACTGAGACTGTACTGAGACTATATTGAGACTGTACTGAGACTATACTGAGACTGTATTGAGACTATTCCAAAACTATATTGAAAGTATCCAGAGACGGTACTGAAACTATTCTGAGACTATACTGAGACTATACAGAGACTACAATGAGATACATAAGACTTCTTCTAAAACACAAGCCAAAGGAAAAACAATAAAATCAATCTCTCACTCTCTCTCTCTCTCTCTCTCTCTCTCTCTCTCACACACACACACACACACACAGACACACAGACACATAGAGCCAAATAAAAACCTTTAGTGTGTCAGCAGAAAAGGTTAATCAATGCAATAGCATAAAAGTGAGCGATGAAGGAAGCAGTGAAAAGGCCACCATAACATATAGACTCCTGACTTCCGTCCAGATTTCTGCTCTCTATTTGGCCTCATTGTTCCTGTTCCATAAAAAGTCTTTAGAATTAAAGAGAACTTTAAACTTGTTATTAATAGTTAATTATTTTAAAATATGTTTCCTAATAATATTGATAAATTCATGGGGAAGAAATCCACTAATCGGAGTGCCAGGCGTGATACAATTTTCTTTTCAACAAATGGAAATGCACTATTCTCCATAAACAAATCAGTAAAAATCCATTAATAAACCGCCTTGCATATTTTTTGTGAGTGTTATCAAGTTTGCACGTTTTAACACATTTTATTTTACTTTTAGTAAATCATGGCCTTCGAGTATGATGCACAGCTGAACTGTGTGGAATGAGATTCATGAGCAAGTGTGCATTTTATCTTTTTAATGTGAAAAATGAATACAGACGTTTGAGAGAAAACTCCCGCTGCAATATCATTATTTCAATAAAATGGACACAATATTGGGGAGTATGACAGCTCTAAAGCTCAACCAGACAGACATTGCACTGCACTTCAAGAGGCACTTTAGAGCTACTTTATTTTACGTCCTCTCCAATCTAAAGCGGCATAGCTGGCAGTAGGCCTAAGTAGATTGGCAGAACGAAATCGAATCTCTGCCAAGTCACGCTGCACAGGCAGCTAAAAAAGTGTCGCTGGTTATTGCTGGAGAAACACTTTGAGAAGCTTTTACTGGAGAACTTCTGCAAACTACCTGAGGGATGCGGTAAAATACTGAAAGTAATTTAATTTGGGAAAAAAAAAAAAAAAACGCAGATGGTGCAGCTCACGCTTTGCTATAAATCACTCAAACTGTAGTACTTGCCTGAATAAAACTAGACTTCAGAAAGCCACGGTTCTGGCAGTTTGCTGAAAAAGCCTGTAGCTTCGATGGCTTGGTAATATTTCATTGCACCACCTTTAGCTTTGATTGCAGCGCGTATTCGTCGTGGCATTGTTTTGATAACCTTATGCAACATCACAACATTTATTTCCATCCAGAGTTGCATTAATTTTTGGCCAAGATCTTGTATTGAGGATAGGAACCACTCCATAAAGTCTTCTCCAGCCCATCCCAAAGACTTTCAACAGGGTTGTTAAATTCAGGACACTGTGGTGGCCAATTCATGTGTGAAAAGGATTCCTCATGCTCCCTGAACCACTCTTTCACAATTTGAGCCTGATGAATCTTGGCATTGTCATCTTGGAACATGCCTGTGCCGTCATGGATAACATGGCCATTCAGTACATTCAGGTACTCACTCAGCTGATTTCATTTTATTGCCGCATAATGTCGCCGAGCCTAGACCTGTCCGACTGAAGCAACCCCAATTCATAACACTGCCTCCAGAGGCTTGTACAGTAGGCACTAGGCATGACGGGTGCATCGCTTCATGCACTTCCCTTCTCACCCTGATGTGCCCATTGCTTTGGAATAGGGTAAATCTGGACTCATCAGACCACATGACCTTTTTCCATTGCTCCACTTTATGCTCCCTAGCAATTTTTTTCCGATTAGCCTCACTAACAGCTGGCTTTCTTGTGGCCACACAGCTGTTTAGCCCCAATCCTGTAAGATCTCGTTGCATTGTGTGTGTGGAAATTCTCTTACTTTCACTATTAAACATAGCTGTGAGTTCTACTGTAGATTTTTTACGACGTGACTTCAGATCACGATCATTCAGGATTTCTTTCCAACCACATTTCTTCTGGAAAGCTGACAGTTCACCAGGTTCAGGTTTTACTAATGCGTTGGACAGTTCTTAACCCAGTTCCAGTGATTTCAGCAATCAACCTTAGTTGATTTCTTTGCTTGATGCAGACCAATAATTTGCTCCTTCTGAAACACAGTAACATCATTTCCACGACCACGGGATACGTCCTCCGACATGGTTGTTCAAGAAATGAGAAGCTACACACTGTATCAGTTAGGGTTAAGCACAAAATTTCAAATATCTATGATATGAACTAACTTGTATAGGGAAGGATTAGGCCCGTATTAAAAGGTTAAGCTTAAATCGTTAAGTAATAAATAAAAAACTTATCAATACCGTAATCAACAATGGGGTGGTGTGATGAATTAGAGTGACTATTACCACCTAAAAGTTGATAATTTTCTGATAAAAGCATGTTTTATTTGAATTGTTATACCGCAGCAATTTGCCAACAATTACAAATTTGATCCATTTATAATTATGTTGTGGAATTAGTTTAATGGTAATTTTTGTTCTTACTACATTGTAGCAGCTATAAACAGTCATTCCTTACCAGCCACTGCTTTTCTTCTCTCTCAAAGTTAATACAAAAAAAACAACAACAACAACACAGCTTATCATGTTACAGAGAAACTGCAAAGCGTAAACTCCTCTGTCCTGAAGATGTCAGAAAACTTTCCAGATGGAAAAGTTACAGTTTTATCTCTGACTGTTACAAATCGCTGACACTATAGACTCCTTCCCTAAAAGTCCCTGTGAATGAGCTGTTGCTATAGAAACGATAACATATTAGAACGAGCACATATAATATATAACTTATATATATATATATATATATATATATATATATATATATATATATATATATATATATATATATATAATATAATTTGCATTAAACTGAAACTCTCGGAGCCGCTGTTACAGAAAATCAAGCAAGACCTTCTGACCAATCAGAATCCAGAAATGAACAGGTATTTAAATGGTCATTATTTAACTAATTATTTATCTAATTTTACTAATCATACCAAACGGGTTTTTTGTAATTTGTTGGTTTTATTTTTTTATTGTAGGTTTTGAAAAGCCGTAAACAGTCCGTTATTTTGCCAGTCCAGACACAAACTCAGCCTAAGCATTACTCTAAGCTCATTTAATCAGAAGTAATTAGAGAGTGCTCTTATACAAATCACAAGAACACTTAAGCGAGCGGTCCCGATAGAAAATCAGTCATCGATCTGAAGCCAGTGTGGAAACGGTGTGGAAAGTGCTATTGGTACGGCGCGATTGCCGAGGGATTGCAAACAGCACAGGTGATCAGAAATGTTTTCAGTATGCATGTGTGACGTCTTTTACTAATCCGTTTCACCTGTGTAAAAAACACCAAAACGAACCAAACCAGACTTCTGCTGATATTCCTGAAGCGGATATATGAATGTAGCTTACATTTCCATTCCAGAAAATTGTCATTAAACATTCTGCTTTAAAGCTTATTTTAATAATAGTTTTATTAATAGTTTTCATAAGGATTAAAATGTGTTTGACAGTGGAGGGTTTTAGAGACGCCTCGCTCTTCTCACACATCCTTTTCCCCCTCATTCATTATGTAGAAAAATACTGATATACATGAAATCTCTATATTCACACTCAGATCAATAAGGTCATGTAACAGTGTTCTTCCATCTGTCTAGTGGGAATTATAACACACCCACACACACCCACACACACACACACACACACACACACACACACACACACAAACGCACACACAAACACGGCAGAACGCTGTAACAAAACACAAACTGAAAAGTAGGATGATGGGATATCAGTGTAACCTTAAATAGTGTTGTTGTTAACATTAATCTGTACTGTTGTGTTGTTGTGTGTATCGTTCTCTTAACCTTTACAACCCGAGTCTATTTTACAGCAGGTTTTTTAAAATTTTTTTTTTTACTTCCTTAATTTCTAATAGGCATTCAACTTTAAAACTCCAGGAGGCAGTCATACTAAGCTACATAAATACAGCATGTTATCATTTTATGAATAATAATTAGCATACGTTTAACACCAGCCATTTTATGAATAATAAACTAGCCCTGTTCGAACATATATCGAAAATATACAGAGTTAGTGCAACTTGTGAATATTTTTAATTGATTTTTTTTTTTTTAATTACATCCTCTAATGTTTATTACTAAATTTCTTTAAAGGTGCAGTAGTCATTTTTTTTTTCTTATTTGTACAAATAACCTGCAAAATATGTAGAATAGGATTAAAAAAATAAGAGTTTAAAGCCACGACTTATGCATTAAAGAATTGTGCGACTGAGAAATCCCATTTGGGAAACTGACTTTCCGGTAGATCCTAGGGGCGGAGCTTCGTGAACATGGGCGAGAATGGGGAGGTGGGCTCAAGAACTTAACAATTAGAGAGCTAACCTTGGCTAGGCTTGTGCAGTATAATGTTATTATCATCTCTACGATGTAATGTTGCCACGGTATCCAGTGATACGGTTTATATTATTATTAAACACCTCTGTACTCCTCTTATACCTGAAACAGTGGAAATGTTCGTTCGTCTTTTTTTCAGCCAACAGCTCTGGACGATTAAGTAATTTATCGTGATTTTTAAAATGAAAATTCAAGGATAAAATCAATAGAGCACAACCGTACTGACAATCAGAACGTTTTTGATCATGTGGAGCGTTTTTTTTATCGTCGTTTTATTACAATTTATGCAGTATTGTCAATACAGGATGTTCACAAACATTTCACTTCCAGTGTAACCTGTTTTATATTATTCACGATTATTACTATTTCCTATGTACAATGCTTGAAATCAGTTGGAATTTAAAGATAATTTGTTTCATGCATCTAAAGATGACGTGAACGTGAAATGAGTTCCTAAAAATTAACATTAAGAATTATTAAATAAATTATAAAATTGTTTTTAAGGCATTAATAAACGATGCTGAGGGATTGTGAACTTTTGAGGAATCTGCATCTGATGACATCACTATTCTCAGAGACGCTATGACAAAGTGCTAAGTGTAATGCAGTCAAAAACAAAACAGATATAAAAATATAAACCTGGTTTACTCACTGACACTTGCCAAAATAAGGAATCTGCTTTCACTACTCAGAAATGTACATTCATTACTCTCTAAAAGTGTAATTATTCAACAAAAAACTATTTAACTCTCTATGGGATGAATTATTACCTTTACAAATAAAAAAAAAAAGGTTTTTAGTGGATTTTTATTACTTGAATTAGTTCAAGTAGCTGGTAAATTGTTGCCGTATGGCAACAATGTGAAATGGTGGAATGTATCATATGGTAAAACATAACACAAGTTTTCTGCATTTTCCAGACTATAAGTTGCTAGAGTTTTTTTTTTTTGCCACCTAGTAAACATGTGAAAGTTATATCTTCTAGAAAGGAATTACAGGAATTACAATAAATAGGAATTGCATGTATGTGGATGGATTTACTCACTTAAAATACATACAAAAATGAGATCCAAACATGTTTTATGGGTGAAGTATGTTTTTAATTCTTTCTCTTGAATTCTTAATTCTTTCTCCTGAAACATAAAATTCAGAAAAGAAGGTGCAAAATGTCTGAAATTAGAACAGTTTTTCTTACTCTGAATGTGAAAAAAATGTAAATATACTATTAGAGAAGCCTGGTGTCTTTTTTGCTATGTAGGACTATGTTTCAATTCATGAACGCATATACCACAGTTCCATTATAGCATGTTGTTGCCATATGGCAACAATTACAACTTACCATTGAACAGAGTAATCAAAATATATAAACTTGTTTAAATGACAAATCTCAGATAGTGTTTCAATTTCTTCCTTTACGGAAATAATTTTGCCTAAATATTGAAAACTTAATCAAATTTTGAGAGCCCTCCGATGATGACCTTCACCATGTCACGTCATGTGACACGGCATTTTTTTGTTATGTCAAAGTTAAAGCCGCCATTTTCCAGTTACATAGCAAAATAGTGGTTTTTGTATTACTGCCTATCAAAAAATTGGAGATAAATTAATTGTTGCCATATGGCAACACCATGAAGTAAAGGGTTAATATTTACAATTATTATTTAAATTTCACCTGGAACACTGACAACGCTACTCCTCCTGACTGTTCCATTCACTCCGCCACAAATAGTTTTCCTGTCTGATTTCTGTTCCCCTGACTGTAATAGTATGATATAGACATCATCCATGTTTTTTTTTTTCTTACTGTTTCACTTCTAATTTGGATAATAATCCTTCAGACATGAGAGGAAGTGATACATGTAGAATACCCTTGTGGTTGGACATTTAGCCTCCCAGTAACCAGAAACAGGTAAAAATATCTCTGTTTGGGTTTCCGACTGCGACGGGGAAGTGATGATTGAACTGTGCTGGAAACGCAATCCGTGTCGTCCTGTCTTTTCCATTTCTCTTCAACATTAATACTCCTCCCTCGATGCTGCTCGCCTTCCTCCTTCCCCTCGCTCCGTTCTTCTCCAGCAAACCCCGGCAGCAGACCCCGATGAATCCCCCACCCTGCTTTCTGTAGTGCCTTTAATCTCCTTTAGCCGTGACAGCGTGCTACAGCGCAACACTGCCGTGCTTTCTCAATACAGCCTCATCGACCTATACATCACTGATACTCATTCTGAGGTAGTGAACGAGTCGAGGCTTTTTTTTGGTATTCAATGATCGATCAGCTCGCCCCTGGGAACCTAAAGACTCTGTCTTCCTGACAGTCACTGGAGCAGGGAGAACACGTGCTCTGGGTTCCACTCACTCGTCAGGCCTGAGCTGTTCTCCCAGGTCTCCACTGTCACGGGAAAATAAAACAGTCACTGTATGTAAATCAGCTCACTCCCTTGTTCACTATTTAAAATACATCGATAGCGAATCAGTAGCGGAGACACCGGGAATGAATTCAGTGCTCTGTAAACACTTTGTCGTGACACACCATTACAAAAATACAGAAATATTAAAAATGTTATCATTTTCTGTATCAAATGCACCACTAAGAAGTTAAGGAATGTTTATATATTGTCATTTTCTTTACGCTGTATTCACCCTGGCGAGCGAATTTCGAAACTGCTACGCACTGTGGTGCACTATGGGTAATAATATAGTGAGAATTCGGACAACACTACAAAATGGCTGCGCCCCGAATACTGCAGTACGCAATGAATGAAACACTTGGGGGTGTGCCGTAATAGGAAAACAATTAACGATCGGGTGTGTGATGAAGCAGAGTTACTGTGCTTTATTCCTCTTATACTACAGCAATTTGCCATTCGTTTAAAAACGTATTAAAAACAATACGCCATACTTTAAAAAAAAAAAAATTATTTATCCGTTTATAGTTACAGTTAACGTTGTGGATTTCTGAACTGATTTCTACTCATGAAGGATATCATAACTTGAGATAAGTTGCTGAAGGACGAGATGTTATTCCTAAATTAAGCTACAGTTATCTTCTGTAATATGAATTAAGACTTAAGATGGACGTTTTCTGTAACAGCAACGGATTATTTGCGATTGGTGTGTTTTTATACGTGCTTACTACTACTATGATTACATCTTTATTATGATCATCAAGAAAATAAGCTCGACTACACATAATATCACATAAAATGAACATTTTGTTGCTTGGGAATATTCAGACAGAGCACGAATGTGCGAGATACGACCCTTTATCTGATTATTTTACTGACAAAAAATGTAGTTTCCATGACTTGTTTTAACCTTCCGTCTTTTTTCACTTAAAAGCGTTAAAAATGTTTTTCTTTTTGGCATTTTAAAAAATTTCTGGCCTTCCCATACAGATTATTATAATTTTTTTTTTTACAATTGCACATCTACAAAATTTACACGAGGCTGAAGATCTCTATATGCATTCATTTCTTTGTTTTTTTTTAACCAAACTCTGTGGCAAGACTTCGCTTTACTCTTCCAATATTTCCGGGATTTTGAGCTTCTGATGTGCTCGAAAACAGGCTTAGAGCCATCTGCTGTCACTGTCAATGTAGGAGGGAGTGAGAGGAAACTGTTGGAAATGTGATAATTGATGAACCGTCCTGTGGATTGTTATCGTCGTTGTCCGCGTGATCGTATCGTTCCGTGCGTCGCGCCCATGTAAAGCTCGTGGTCGCAGTGCTAATAACGTCCCACGCCTCTGAGATGAAAGATTCAGCTGTCGTGCAGAATCCTCTCCTCAATCTCACTCGAGCCGAATGCCGAGCGCCAGAGCAGAGTAGAGCATTCTCAATGCAAATGCTTTGCATCCCATCCGCCCGATTGCTGCGTGGTGGGATTTTTACTATTATTTTTAGCTCCTTTCTTTTTTTCCATGGTGACAGGAAATCACTGTCGTTCGCACCCTTGGCTCTGATAGAGCACTCGAGAGCTTGACTGAGCTGAGCAAATCTGGAAAAAGACATTTTTTCCAACATGTGGCAAAGAAAAACACTTCATTCATGTGTCATTTTATTTTTTTTTTTAGCCTGATTTCCTGGACTTGAACATAAATATCCAGTCAAATGAGATTTACATAATTGTGCAAAATTGTAGAAATTGTGAGAAAACTGAAACCAGGTGTCCTGATATGCCACCCGGACCCCCAAACACACACACACACACACACACACACACACACACACACACACACACACACACACACACACATACTGTACAAACACACACCCGCTCGTGTCCACACATGGTAGAGTTTTATTCCTCTTTTTTTTCTGTACTCACCACCAGAGAGAGGGGTCTTTTCCATGACACGACTCCGATCAGACCTGACAGCAGCACCTGCACGGAGAGACGGAAAACAATTTCTTTCGTCAGTTCAAACCGATAACCAAACACCGCTAAGGCCTCACGTAGGGCGTGTGTTAAGGAGACCTGTACTGTAAACCCTACAGAGCAGAGTTCTCTCTCTCTCACACACGCCACTGTAGTGTTTTCACAGCCAGTTTTACAGGAGATACAGAACACTTTATCTATCCCCATGTTCACTCTTTCTCCTTCACCCTCTATTAAACGCCTAAAGTAGAGCTGAGCTGCGTAATGCCTCGCTGAATTCCTGACTTATCCCTCGCTATTTTCTTCTCCCGGGCACAGCAAAATAATAATAATAATAATAATAATAATAATAATAATAATAATAATCAACCGATTATGGATTATCCTGTTGTGACGGGATTTTGATAGTTTTGTTAAGAATATTTACAGGGTGTCCCAAAAGTCTCCATACATAGGGGACTATGTACACCAGCACCACTTCGGCTGTGCCTTCGTCAGACTATTTTTGGTGGACGTCCACTTCTCTCTTGGTCCGCAACACTTCCAGTCATTTGGAAATTGTTAATAAGTTTGGCAACAGTGTCGTGTGCGATGTGCTTGCAATGCGTCATCCCAACCTCGCGACGGCTTCCCGATCCAGCCGTGAGAACGATTTCAATGCGTTTTTCATTTGTCAAAGACGTTCTTAATCGCTATTTGGGGGAGAAAAAAAAAAAATAGATCTAATATAAACTAAGTTCCCCTATGTATGGAGACTATTGGGACAACCCTGTACAGTGGAGTCTAAAAGTCTGAGATTACATTGAAGATATGGGATTTTTTTTTTTTTTTTAATGGAAACGAACAGAACGACAAAGAAAGGAAATGTTCGTTTTCTTCACGATAACCTTCATTATTCAGGAATCCGCACTATTTCTAAGGCCGCTTTTTAAATGTAAGAAATTTGTGATAGTGACCATGTACAAACGGTCAGGCTTTCCTCGAGTGTCCAGCCAGAAACTCTGACGGATTTGATTTAACGTGGATCGTCAGCTTTTACGCAAACTTGGAGTCCATTTCTGTTATTTAAAATATATATATATATCTGAAATTCATGTAACTATTTCTAAGATTGTAGAATATTTCTGCTTTTCACTCAAGCTGTTGCTGACAATATCATTCGTAATGAAACTTTTTTGTATTAAATTACAAAAATACGAGTGCTCTCAGACTTTTAGACTCCTCCTCCTTGTTTTTTTTTTTTTTGTGGATAAAGGTGTTTGTGTGGGTTTCCTCCAGGTTTTCATCCCACTGTCCATAAACATGCATGTAGGTGGATTGGTTAATTGCCTCTAGGTGTGAATGAGTGTGTGTGTGTGTCTGTGTGTGTGTGTGTGTGTGTGTGTGTGTGCATGGTGCCCTGAGATGGAATGGAGTCCAACCTGGGGTGGTATCTCAAGCTTCTCACTAAGGGTCCAGGAACCACGAATCACATGCTTCCTCTAAGACACATGAAGCCAGCCAACTGCTGCATCGTGCTGCATCACTGAGCAGTGTAACACACTCGGAGGAAAGCGCTATCTACCCTTTTCCACATACATGAGCTGACAGACTGGCTAGTGACACAGTGATTGACAGGAGAAAGAGAATATGCCCCTCCCACCCAGAGACCACGGCCAATTTCGCTCCCTTAGACCCCCGGGCCACGAATGACAGCCACGGATTGGCGTAGTATCGTCAGGATTCAAACTCAACTCACAATCTCTCGATGATGGGGCGAATTCTGTAGCGCGTATGTACACAGATTAAAAAAATTAACATGAAATTCCCACGTGTGTGTATAGCGAGGCAACAGTGTGGGGTGAACTCTAGTTAATAATTCTTCTATGCTTTTCCAGAAAGACAAAAATAACTGCTGCAGTAAACAAATTCCTTCCCAAATTGTGTAAATTTGCTTTTCTTTTCTCCACCACCAGCCTAATTTTTATTAATGTTTGTTCAGATCGCTCTTTAGCACTCTCTCCTCCAACACACTCCTCTTTCACCCCATTCATTTCATCGCAATTCTCACCCTCTTTCTCTTTTCAGCACACACACATTTCGATCCTGTCTGATCTCGTGACAATCTGCTGATTCTTTCTGTCAGCTTTGACTCGCATCACTAACATGACAGGAGATCGGACAATCCTTATTCCTTATTCATCAGTAGCCAGATATAAAATTGAGGATAAAAGTCTATAAGGAAACCATCAGGTTTGTTCTCCACTATTCTCTTTCTCTCTGTCCCCCCCCTCAACCCCCCGACCCCACCCCGAACCACACACGTACTGTACACACTCGTTTATAGTGTGTGTGCTCCCCTGAGATGAACTTAGATGTATACAGAGTTATTTATTGACAGTTTTATACATTAATGGATATATCAATATTTACAGGCACTTTCTATATTGTGTTGACTACAGTATAATAAAAAGCCATTAATAATCTGTGAATAAATATTGACTTTTAAAAAAAATAGCCAATGGACATACTTAGAAAGATTATTATTGATTAGTTGTGCTAATTCTTAACCCTTTACTGGCCAATACGGGAATATTACAGTTGAAACAATACAGAAAGATTGTATTTATGTATTTAATGTATGTATTTAAGAAAACATACATTATTTTAAGTTTAAGTTAGGAATAAAACATTTGGGGTGTGCTGTTAGAGGAAAATAATCAACGACAGTGTGGTATGGTGATGCGAGTTGATGAGTTACTGTTACCATACTGAAGTTCAATACTTTTCTATAACAGCACGTCCTAAAGTGTTTTTTATATATATATATATATATATATATATATATATATATATATATATATATATATATATATATATATATATATATATATATATATATATATAGATAGATAGACAGATATTTTACAGTTTTTACATACAGTAGTTACATTCAAAGTTGAGGAACATCCACAAACCAAGCTAGTTCCTGTTACTGCTTATGTTACAGCAGCTGTAAGTTCTCCAAAAAAAATAAAAATAAAAATGCAGCTTGTCATGTTACAGAGAAACCGCAAACTCCTCCGTTCTATTACAGCTTTACCTCTGACTGTTACAAAGCGCTGACACTGGAGACTCCTTCCATAAATGTTAAATAAACGTCTCCTTACAGAAAACTTCACCGTATCACCAATTATTTAAAAAAAATGATAAAAAAACCAAAAAAAAACAAAACTGTTTTAGAGTGTAACGTGTGTTCGGCCGTACAAGTCCCTGTGAATGAGCTGTTACTATAGAAACGATATCGCACAAGCTCTACACTAATGTCAGAGCTGGTGATATAGAAAATGCACACACAAAAAAAACTCCTGCAACAAATGCCCTTAAGTAATCTAATAACTGGAAAAACTCAATAATCAGATTTTTAGCAGAGTCGCTATGAGCAGCACAGCGATTAGCTTAATCACGTTTCAGTGGCGAAGTGGAGCATCAACACATTTTAAATATTTGAATTCAAAATCTAAAATTATTTTATCGAGTAACTGAACAAGCACTGATCTTAAACATAGACAATACATATTGTAATCCATATTTCCTGTCTAAGAATCGCAAGAGTTTAAAGCACAACTGATTCGAGATCAATGGCTGATAATGTGACGAGTCACTTGGAAATCTGTTTATGGTGAATATCCTGTGGAATAAAGGTCTGTAGCGTACACCATCAAGTTTTTTTTGCAGTTACAGTAAAACAATATTACGTCAAACTTCACAAATTGCCATCATGTATGAGCTAAAAGACTTCAATGAGGCCGTGTGCTTACACGCCAAATATTTTACAAGCAACAACCGGAGAGTTAGTATTCGTCCTCGGCGTGGTCCTCGGTAATGGACGTCGATACACCGAGCCGAAGAGCCCGAGTGTTTGTCTTCTCTTTCCAACCGTGCACGCTGCGGCCCCCGGAGACGAGACGCGATTTGATTTAAATGACGTGAATTTGATGTTGTCATTAAAACCTTTCTCCGACTGCCAAGAACGCGTTCGCACTGCTCAGAGGCAGATTATATTTCTCGAGCAGGGTTTTATTTATTTATTTATTTTGTTTTCATCAAATTGTACGTTGTATTTATTTCCTTGACTATTTCCATAATTCATACACTGAAAGGAAGGGAAGATAAGGAATGGAAGAAATGGAGAAAGATGCGAGAGGCTTCCCTTCCTGTTTGCTCTTATGAATTATTGATCTCACGCTCGCGTGTGCGATGGAGAGAGACGGAAAATAAAGAGAAAGACAGAGAGAAAGAGACAGGGAGAAGGTTTTGGCTGGACGTAAAAGCTCACTCAGCTGATTAGGGGCAGATGAGCCAATGTTCAGCACACCTTTTCACACTTCGACTCACACTGTCACCATTTATTACAAGCTTCCTGCATCACATTTACACACAAACACACACACTCACACACTCTCCGTTGTTTATTGTAGCACCTGCTCCCGTGACCCTCTAACCCAAAGGGACATGTGTAAATGGAAGAGACGGTTGTGGCTTCCTCTCACATTTTATTTTCACTGCAGAGCCGCGGTGTTTACGGTTCCCCACAGGCCACTCATCAGTGCACTCTCCACAAAGCCAGGAGTGCTATAAAGGGCTATAAAGAGCTATAAAGAGCAATAAAGCTAACAGTGCACTGACAATGGGTGCAAATCCACAAGTTATGAATGATTACTGTATGAGGGCGAGGCCTGAGGTTCGCAGTCCACCTCAGTTATTACATTTATGACTCTACTGGTATGAACTTAGCTCTCTTATTAGACTACTTATGAATTTCCTGTGAAGTCAGACTGGTTCTGAAGGCGGACATGACAAAATGATAGAACATCTCGAAACAAAAGTGCGCATAAAGTGTATTACAGAAAGAAAAAAAAAAATCTACTGTACCCAGGTGATTGATAACACCAAACACATGACACAGAGAAACTAAAATGTTTAATTGTCTTGGTCATAATTCCCTCGTAGCCACCGTGATGCCATGTCAGAAAAGCAGAAGGGTATGTTTGGGCAGCTTGAGACATACCAGATCGGTCACTCATCGCACACTTAGTGCTGGCTCTAATAAAGTGTTGCACAGCATTAAAAGAACTGACTTAAACACCGCCTGAGCCCGCCCTTCTTTTATACAGCGGTCATACTTAATTGTCTTATTCCGTCTTAATTTATGGATTGATGTCGGATTGCTTTCTTTCTTCATTTTTTTTTTATTTTATATTTAATATTTCTTTAGTTAATGCCATGAATAAAAATACACGAGATATTTAAACGTGACAGCATAATTCATACATATAAAAGTTTAGCGACTCTTATTATGTCACTGGAATCTGCCAGAAACTCCACTTCCCAGAATACACCGTGGACTACAATCATGGCCGCCATGGACTACAATCCCAAACACCTCACTCCAGTAGTACTGATCATGCGCACCTGCTTCCAAATACTCACTCACCCTATATATACACGGACTCTCACAGTAACCCTCCGAAACGCTCAGTGTACGCTTACCTGACTTACCGAGCCTTTTTTTTTTTTTGTTTCCTTCTTATAAATGGGATTGCTATTCTGGTTTTTGTATTTTGCCCTTGTACTGCTATTTGCTGATCGCCTGACATCTTGCCTGTTCCTCTTAACGTTTTGGATTTGTTTGCCAGTGTTAATAAATCTCTAAACTGCAAATGCATCCGTCTCCGACTCCGCCGCACGACATATCACTCTTATAAGCCATATGTATGATTTGGAGCCGATCAATCGAGGTTTACATGAATTAGTCGTCTTACGCGTTGTCTTAGCACGAGTAGGATACAAACTTTTCTTTTTTTTTTTTAACTCCCAAAGCACGGGATTTTTATGAATACCAAATTTCATGTGTAAAATCCTCGTATGACGATTTACGAATGAATCCGCTTGTATACAGCTTGAAAATGGCGCCCGAATGTCTGTAAAACATTAGAAACTTGAAAGAGCAAACTTGTCTACCCTGTTACAAAGTGCTGACACTGGAGACTCCTTCCATTCCACTCCTTCCAAATGTTAAATAAACATCTCCTTACAGAAACATCACCAGTTACACTTTTTTTTTTTTTTAATTTGTTACAGCATGATTTTTTACAGCTTAGATTACATTAGATACTAGATACTAGTACTACTAGATAATAGCCTAGATAGGCTACTGAGATTAGAATAGCAGAGTGTCCACTGTACAAGTTGTTACTATAGGAACGATAACGTATTAATACAAGCGCACTGATAAAGACCTGGGATTTTCAGATGCACGACTGTCAGAGCTGCTGTTATAGAAAATTAATCCAGACATTTGTACGACTCAGACAGAATCGTGGTGTAAAGTGTATTGTGTAGCTTATGTCCCAAATAAGATCCTTATTGAAATCGTCCTCGTTTCTAAACAGGTAAGATTTCCCAGCTTGGACGTGTTGGTAATACAGCGCCGTGTCTCCCGCTCGGAGGAGATTAACATAAACAGCAGCGGTTGTCTGCTGAATACGGCTTCGACCGAGCGATTAAAAAGAGTCGAGCGCGCCGCTGTGTGATTGCTGGGTGAAGAGTTAAGACTGTAGGTGTTGATGAAATATCCAGCCTGGAAAGCGATCGATAGAAATGCAATGGCGACCACAAACAAGTCAACAGAGCAATAAGGCTATAAATTTAATCAGCAGTCCACAATCAATAAACCGCCTAATGAGAGATTTAGAGCGAATCAAACTCATTGTCCAAAAGCATTTCTACGTGTTCTCTCACCACGTGTGTTCGTCTGTCTAGGTGTGTGTCCTTTAGCTATGGTTTCACCTGTGGAAGATGAGTGACGACCCTTGTAGCTTGTGGGAAGAGAAAGAGAGGAGAAGAGGAATGGAGAGAAAGATGTGAAAGCTTCACTTAGTTTGCTCTTATGAATTATTGATCTCACGTTCATGTGCAGTGGACAGAGAGAGGAAGAAGAAGAGTGTGTTACTTATACAGTGCACTCTATTGCAGGTCACTGTTTTCTGACTTGTAGTTTGACATTTATCATCATTTGTATCTGTTGTGTATATATATATATATATATATAACTATTCAGTATTTGGTATGCCCCCTTTTTGCTTTCACGACATTCCACGACATTAAATCTTAACTACAGTTGAGTATGTAAACTTATGACCTCAACTATACAAACCGTTAACCGTAATCGTTGCCATATAACACACTCCAGACCGTACGCCTATACGAAACTAATCCACTTCAGGGTTGTATCAGTAACTCCACATGGCAACGTGATGGTGTGGATCATTTTTTTTTTGCATAACCACATGGTCTGAACCAATGACTAATCCCCACCGCATGACACATTACTGGTGACCAATTGCTACAGAGAGGCGATGCATTCGGGAGAATTTCTGGAGGGGAAGAAAGAAGCATAGACCAGCTGTGTAGCGCTCATACCACTCTGAGCTTGTTAAACATCTATACGATTGGACTGTAAATTGTATTCTACTTCGCTTTAAGTTGTAGAAGCCTCTGCCATAAGAATAAATATAAACGTAACCCCTGTTAAACCTCCACTCAGTCCTGGGATAGGGCTCGGAGAATAGCGAGGGAGAATGAAAGAGGGATTTTCTCCTTGACTGCTCTTTCAACAGGATTAAGACGCTACACTTAGTGGCATTAGATACAGCTCATTTTTGGCGTCTGTGCATGGAGACTGGAAACAAGAACATTCTGAGCTATGGGCTATCAAACAGAGCTACAGACACCGGAAATAGCGAACAAAAAAAAAAAGTGAGCATTGTAAGAGAAATCTCATACAGCCGGCTCAGCCAGTTTTACACATATATAGTATCTGATAGTATAGAGCATGACTATATATGCATTATTAATCACTATTGCAGGAAATGTTTTAATTTATTTATTTTTTATCAGTTGTATTTAATATTTGATGCGCTCCCACATGATGTAAGGCCTGCACTTGTACACACATTTCTATAAATTAGGCTGTAGCCTGGCATTTGCTAACGTAATACTGAAGAGATTATTAGGTGAAGCAGTAACACATCAGTCGATCAGTCGTGACAGTGCCATGACACCGGAGTTAATTCTTGTGGTTTAATTGGTTTCTGTAGTGAAATAATGATAGTGTAGTGTTCAGTGTAAGACTGCATTTGTCCTGTTAGTCCTTTATATATATAAAACACACACCCGGTTACCTGGGGTGCCATCATTAATCATCACACGTGGTTTACAGTCTGATAGATCAAATACTTTCACACAGAGAGAGGGGGGGGGGGGGGTGTGAAGGTGGAAAGATAATAAATTCACTGTGTAATAACCTTATATCCCAATGTCATTTTTAGACTACAGAGCTTCTAGAAGAGAAGAAAAGAAGAAGGAAAAGAAATTGGTTTTTATACCAAGAAGACATATACAGATTTTCCTTCATTATCAGGAGTAATAAAAAAAGATAGTCAATTAGTGTACGTTAGGATATTTTCAGTTCAATTCAATTTTATTTGTATGGTTTTGTACGCTTTTACCAATTGTTAAAAGCATACAGATTGTGAATAAGAGTCCTGGGGTGAGGACAGGACATTCATACTGGAAAAATCGTATTTTATCCATGCAATACTTTTAAGAACATAAGTTCTAATAACTTGTATGTCTGCTATTTGCCTTGTCCCATGTTTTATGCCTTGGCTCGTTTCTTTGTTATGGGTTGTACCCACAACTGTAACGTGCTGTGAGAGGCAGGACGCATCTCATAAACAACTCAGTATGTTGTTAATAATGGGAAAATCCATAATCATACAATGGAAACATGAGCATAATAAGGACCACAAACCAAGAAACGTGGAAAACATGGAAAATTATGAGAAACACGATACAATCGATGAGACTCTGCAAAGAAATAAAGACGCGACGGGCAAACTATTGAAGAACTAACGCAAGACAGGTGCACACAATTGGGTAACAAGCAAATGACAAAACAGGGGGTGTAGAAAGGAGTAAATACAGGAACCAATTTGATCACATGATACTTGTCGCCATGGGAACCACAACAACTTTTTTGTGGTGTTGTTCAAAAATCATACAACAGACGTTTATTTTGCTTTTTCAGCAGTTGTAGTACGCGCTTTTCTGATAGTATTAAATTATTTACTTTGAGAAACTTCTAGAATACACGTTATTTTAAGCATATAGTTTTGACTATAAGTTATGACTGTAGCTACATACGTTCACGTTACTTTGCACAATTCCGATTATTTTGCTGAGACTGGATCTGGATCTTGATACCAGTTTACATCTGTAACCGCAAGTGACCCAAATCTGTCACTAATGACAGATTATTGATACTAATTGATTTTCCCCAGTTCCGATCTAAAGGTGTTTCAGTGCTTCGGCTTGGAAAAACATGGACATATTTGTACGGTTAGTCTCTGGATTTGCTAATCAAATTAAGCAGATCTACATGAATTATTTCTGCATGATTAACGATGAGAAACGATGTATAATTTTGTATAATCTGTCATAATGGTCTTATTACATCTTGGGCAGAAATCAACAGAATTATGTTACAAATCTAAACTGTCGACTGCATATTGTTGTGATGTCAGGTGTGTTTATGGCAGTGAACTCGTGCAATTCCGAGCTCCGAGTTGAATGACCTCTCTTTTGTACTTTTCAGTGGTCGTGTTTTTCCAAATTCCTAATAAAATGGATTGCAGCATTAAAGTACGTTGGGAAAAAGCGTCATGAACTCCAGTCTCATTCATGTCGCACGCCCACGTACCGGATATACATCCCACCTCGGACCACATACGAAAGTGTCACATTTGTGTCACTTCGACCGAGTAACGTCCGACGTCCCTTCTCACGTCGCTGTGAGGCGACTGTGACGCTCTCGCTGGTTCTAAATCCAGGTTCTGCCTTGCCTCCCTGAAAGCGCGCAATATTTTGTAAGAGAGCTGGCCTCGGCCCAGATCCTCTGCCGTTCATCTTCCTAATGAAAGAGCTGTTTACTGGCTGTGTGTACACCTGGGACTCACACTCATTAACGCATAGTGACAAGCTGGCCATTTAAATAAGAACATAAAGATCACACAGCTGTGAAATAGCTACGCTGACAACAACCGTGTGCTTCTAAACATGCTGCTGACAAGACAGGAAAGCAGACATGGCTGCTGGATATGAGAAAGACTGATGCCTCTCCAGCTTTCTAAATACTTTTAATATTATTTCTAATATCTGTAGGCTTTTCTTAAACCTTACAGAAAATGTAGAATTTAGAAAATGTAGTAAACATCACACACAATGGGTGAAGTGTGTTAAGCTGGATATGAATGGATTTATTCAGAAAAATCCTTTGCTGTGATATTCATAAAAATCCAGTTAGTTCGTATTGTACATCCGGTCCCGAGTTTGTGTAAATCTATGTATAAATATAGATTTATATCTCGATCGTAAACCGTACTGCGATTTTATATACACATATCCACAAATTAGGATAAATAAGACTAGGCGTTCAATTAGGAAAAAAGTAATGGCACACTATAAAAGGCGGGAACATTAGTGCGTGTCTACAGTAGCCGACACGCTGCAATGGCTGAGCTGCGTTATTGGAAGATTTAGCTCATGGCGCTCTTTGACCGATTAGTTGGCATCTCGTCGTTTTCATCTCTCTGTTATAGCTTGGAGTTTTGTGGGTGTGGCAAACTGTAAATCAACTTTGCCGTGAACGCGCTCAGTAATTTGTGGGTGATTGGTGTTTATTCACATGTGAGTACAAACAAAAACAGCATCACCTGACCCTTTTTAACTCAGTTTTGGCCTACGAAAACATTCACACACTATCCACAAATCGCACACGATTATCCACTAAATAATTAAACAATTACTTACATTTCTCACAAAAAAAGAACTAAAGAATAAACAGTAGTATTTTCTTTTTCTTAAAAACATAGGCGGCAAAATTACTGACGCTACTAAAGAGTACTTTAAGTAAATGTGAACAAATTATCATCCGTGAAAAATAAAAATGTGCTTTTATTGCTTTTGGTTTCCAGAAACTGTAGATATGAAGTCTGTTTTAAAGATTGTTTTTTTTTTTTTTTTTTTTAAAAAAAAAAAACTTTTACTAAGTATATGAAGAATATAAACCACGTTCATAATCACGGGAGTGCACTTGGTGCTCGTGAGGCGCATTCAATCATTTATCAGGGTCACTGTGGTTTAAATGAATAATGTATTTATGTTTTGGGAAGGATGTTCATTAGAAAATATTTCTGGCAGGTGCAAACAAAAATAATACCTATAGGAACAGGATAAAAATAAATAAATAAATAAAAACCCAAAAACAATCTGGTCCGTTTTTGGGGTGTCAGTAATTTTGAAACTAACGTTTTGCAGAAAGAAAAAATACCCTACTTAAAAATTGTTTTGTTAAAATTAAACAATAAATCAGCCTTGTAATTCATTTTTAGTCATTATAACAAAGGGTGGTAATAATTCTACATACACTGTATATCGCACCTAATGTGGAAACTGGGTACGACGTGTAAGACGAAGCGAGAGAGACAGAATGAACGGAGGTAGGAATGGGGGCCACGGTTGTTGCCGTGGAAACCTTCTCTGGCCTCTTGCCAAGCTTCATAACGCTCTTCCATTTACCCCTCAGAGAGGAAAGGGGCTGCAAATCTCCCTCAGCATCAACATGCAGCACACTCTCTCTCTCTCTCTCTCTCTCACACACCCACACACACACAATAAAAAAACATGACATGCACGCACACACATCACATGTTTGTATACACACACAGGCGCTGCGACTCGGCCGCGTTCACAGCAATATCACACCTCCGTGTATCCCGTTATTCTCATACACTTCGAGCTTCCGTGCCACAAAGTCCGTCTGCTCAGATCCATCACGTCGCTGTTCATATCGATATGCAACCGGTTCTAACACAAGTTCTGCCGCACGGAGACTCCGAAATGTGGTTGGAGGAACGGTCTTATAGTGCCAGAGCTTTCAGACGAAGGTCTCGTTCTACCTCGTTCTTCAGCTCGTCGCCAAATTAGATCATGGTGTTGAGTCGGTGGGTTTCTGGCCTGGTGTTCTCTTTAATCATATTTGCAGCAGGTCTTATCTGTTAGAGTGCGGTGCGGATGAATGGTTCGTGCTCTGTGTCTGTCTCTATGTCCGTGTCTGTGTCTGCCGGGACGTCCTGAGTGCTTTTCACTGTGTAGGTCACTGAGCTCCGGCCTGACGTGACCAAAGAGTGCAAAATGAATGGATGTCATTTATGAGCGGAGAAAAAAAAAGAAAAAAGAAAGGGTTTGAACTCTAACTAATCTTACCACGCTGAGATCGCCATCGCAAGAACGGTCACATTAACACGTGAGTGAGGTCGACTCAGCGGCTATTTATTCATCAGCCTGTGTTAATTTCACACGTCCCCTGCAATCGCAGGACCTTGTAACTGCCTCAGTGCCAAGAACCTGCACTGAGTTTGGGAGTAATGCTTTCACAGATGCTGCATCTCAAGAATGTTGTGAAGCTACATTCTTTCATTTCATTTCAATCCTCCTAATGACTTTAAATACAGAGTCACGAAAATATGTTCACTTTTTTCTTACCCTATGTGTGTGTGTGTGTGTGTGTGTGTGCGCTACTGTTTTTATTCTGCATTTTACTAATATGTACATCTTATTGTGTAATAGGGGTGTGTATAATTGTGAGGACATGTTGGCCAGGGCTCTCTCTCTCTCTCTCTCTCTCTCTCTCTCTCTCAAAAGAGATATCGTTATAAGTCTTTCTGGTTAAATAAAGGTTAAAATAAATAAAAATAAAAATTCATTCCTCTTCAGTAAAATGCTGTATTCTACTCAGAGCTTCTGGGGTTTAAAATGTGTTTATTCTTCGGGAAATAGAACCAAGTACATTCATTAGAATATCGATGTATAAATAAAAATAACTTCGGACAGGAGTGGGATTAAAAAACAAACGAACAAACAAACAAACAAAAAAACAGTCTAGGGTACATCACTAGCTCTAACTCTTGATCTTAATTTCCACTGAATTTAATTTGTAGTGTGATTAACGTCTATCATTTTTTTGTATGTACATTTTCTTGCTTTATCGTTGCTTGTAGCGTTTGTTCGCTCGTTCTCCGTTGTTCTTCTTAAAGCCCTGGCCGTTCCACTCCCCAATTGGTGTATTTTTTTTAAACCTTTATTTAATCTCATAAGCATTTCAATCTTATATTTAATTCTCCATCAGGATCAACTCCAGAAAAAAAAAAAAAAAAAAAAAACAGTCTAGCTTTAAACTAGAAAGACAAAAACTTCCCTTGTGGATATTACTGAGAAGCTCCATGTTGATGGCCTCTTTGCATTTTTCAACACAGTTAATGTTAATATTATTCTGTCCATCCACACCAGTGTTGGAAGAACTGGATGAGCAATGCATTGGTCTGCGTGCTACATGGATTAGCGTTCGTATCAGGTGGCACGGAGACGGACCGCATTCAGACTCTTCACTGGTGTCCCACAAGGCTCAGTGTTCTGTCCGCTTCACTTTTCTAATCATCATCTAATCACCTGAGCTGAATCGCAGCAAAAGTAATCTGCTATATACAGTATATACCTGGAAATGCTTATTCCTTGATCCTGCCACTTCCTAATCAATCTTCTGAAGCGGCACAAAACTTTGACTTACTCTTGAACAACATTTTCTAACAAATTTACTTGGTTTTACCGCAGTAACCAAAATCTAAACAAACTAGAAGTCTAATTTAAACCACTGCGACCCTGACCAGGCTGCTACTAAGGATGAATGAACGAACTCATGTCCGCGTTAAGGAATTTTGCTTTCATAAGCTTCATATCTGACGCTCATGCGCATGAAAGTAAAAACCTCCCACTCTTGTGACTTTTTTCTTGCGTCCCCCACAGGATCGCATTTGTAACGCACACCTCGAGACACTGCTCTCAACCAGATTTCTAGCAAGCGCTCTAAAAGAAAAGAAAACGATGAATAGTACGCCTCCTATTTGTATCTGCTTAGAACATATTATCTGTTCATTAAATCTGAATAATCTATTCGTTACATCCCTGCTTTCGAGCCTTCAGGCTTCGGCATTTCTCACGACACGAAGATGAGAAGCATCGAGATTCCTTTCCGTAACAGCGCTCGGGCGGTGGAGTGAACTTCTCTGGGCTCTCCAACCTCAGGTCTGTCATCAAACACACTTCAGAAAGCACTTACATGAACATCACGGTATTATTATTTATCAGAAGAGCCTTCAGTTCCTGGTAGTGTTTTAGTTTTAGTTTGTTGGTGTCTAGAATAAGGACATGTCATATCTCAGTCTATACGCTTCCATGGTAATGCGCATCAAGACTTCACTACATGAACAATCCATAATGATCCAATCTATACTTTTTGGGGAATCTTATTAGAATTGATTTCTTTGCATCCTACAGATTGGGAGATTTCTTTACGCTTTCGAGCACTAGCTAGACATCACTTCTACCATTTGGAACAAGTTCTTCAGCCCCCTCCCCCCACCTCACTATATCTATTGGTGGCTAAGGTCCAGTTCCTCTTTCTTAATTAAATTGAAGAGTCCGCTGATTAAAGTGGACCCTCTTTTAAAGCAGGAGATCAGAGCCGCATCATCTGTACGCTGTGTAATGGAAAGGCAGCAGATGAGAAACACTATGGTCTGGTTTGCATAAAAGCAATTCCCTGCAACAGCAGTTCCCGTGACGTATCGTGTTCAATTTGGTGATTGCATCCCATAACTACCGCGGCACCTTGATCAAATAAACCTGTCCGGTGATACAGTCAATCCTGTTACCGCGGAAGCATGGAGCGCCGTAAATTTGTGTGATCAGGAATAACACTGCGCCGTGCTCTGATGAACAGTTGGGATTAGTATGCTCTAATATCCATGGTGGAGAATTTCAAAGTGAAGTATAACGTTATTGTGAGAGGAGAAGGGTCCAGACCTTCTTGATGAGACCTCGTCAGCTCGGTTCTTCAATGAATGAAAAGTGTTTTATTGCAAATCCCACACTGGCCAAGTTTGCTTCACACCTCCAGGGTTGGGGGTTCGAATCCGGTTTCCTCCTCCAGTCCAGAGACATGCGTTGTAGGTTGATTGGCATTTCCAAATTGTCTGTAGTGTGTGAATGTGTGTGTGATTGTGCCCTGCGACGGGTTGGTACCCAGTCCAGGGTGTCCCCCCGAGTTCCCTGGGATAGGCTCCAGGCTCCCCGCGACCCTGTGTAGGATAAGCGTTACGGAAAATGGATGGATGGATGGAAGACAGACACAAAATATGCTTGCGTTCAAGTGATTTTAAAAAAAAAAAGAAAGAGGAAAAAATTGTTGCTAGGCAACTAGGAAATGTCGACTCAGTTAATGGGCGAGACTATCGCTGCATTCGACTAAAAAAAATGTTGTAACTTGTAATTTCAGTCTTCTGACTGAGAAAATCCAAAGAAAACCTCAACTGGGAATTCCTACTCTGGAATTTGGGATGGTCTCGTCAACTCGTACCATATTAGCTTTAGATCAGTCAACATACAGACACTACAGTGTAGTCGCTTGTTAAATCTATAACACTCACTACAGTTCACTGTTGTGAGGATGAAAATATGCATACATTAATCACAGTTAGCTGGCTAGCTTGTTTCTAACAAAAGACAAACATGGACGTGCTTTTTTTGTCCAACTTCGATGCTCGAACGCACAGAGGTCTAAAATGACATAATTCTGAGCTCCACTTCCGAGGCAAGTCGACTGCAGCATAACAATTTAGCTAGCTAGGACGTAGCCGCTAAGAACTTTTTTGTGCGAATAGCGTAAAAGCAGAACGAAAACGAGACGATACTATGTTCCCTTTTAGTATTAACAAAGGAGTGATTTTGTCGATTTCATGCGAAGCCACTCCCACTTCTCATGCTAGTCTTAACTTAAGACTAGCAACTTTTCATGTGAGCCACTTGTGCGTGAAACCATGTTGGATACAGCGTGAGTGAAATCCAGAATCCGTCCAGAATTATTGGCGCCGTTCATGTAAATTACTAACTCGCTCACTTTCGGTAAGCGCTTTCTCCTGGTCCAGTGGATCCAGAGTCTATCCCGGGAACACTGGGTGTGAAGAGGGAATAAACCCTGGATAAAACACCAGTCTATCGCATGGCACCAAGAACACAACCACATTCGAACGCTCATTCACGCATACGGGCGATTTATCGTAGCCAATCCACGTACAGGCGTGTTTTTGGGAAGTTGGAAGAAACCGGAAAACCTGGATGAAAACCATGGGGTTTGTTTTGTTCATGCAAATTAGGAAAAATGTATATATAAAATGTGCAGCGTTCAAAAAGTGATATTTTAATATTTTCCAGTAACTACAGTGATCCTAATAGGAAATGTTTCCTAGATGCTTGTGTATGAGACATTTAAAAAGACATGACATTTGCAGCGAGTAGAATTTTACTCCGTCTTTTCTGTAGTCATATACAAGCCATAAAACGTAATATTAAGCCGATGAGGTCCACAGACGTTTCTGTTCAGTCGGGGATAACCGGAAAGGGACATGAAAACCAAAATTAACATTCCACACCGCTCCACTGCAAGAGCTCCGATGTGAAATAACTTGAAATATTGAACACGGTTTAAAATCGCTCTTTTTTTTTTTTGACGGGAGAAGGTCAAAGGATCGGGATTAGAAGAATCAAACCTAAAACCTCAAACATCAGGCCTCTCTCTTCCTATCTCTCTGATTTAGTGTGATTTAGTGTCTCCGGCTTCTTCTTCTTCTTCTTTTTTTTTTTTTTTGCTCCATACCTGTTCCCACCTTAATGCACAGCACTTAGGGTGCAGAACAAGGAGCTGCTTTTTCTCGTCACCATGGCAACAGAGGAACAACAGCAGGGTTTCTGGTGTTGCGATTCTCCATCACTCCATTTTCTTCCCACTTTTCTCCATTGACGATTGAAGTATCAACCACCTAATCATTACCATAACAAAGCTTTTACCACTTCTGAGATGTTCTGACAACAAGGATTAGATGGATTTCTGAATATTTAGCATAACTATAACGAAGAGGGGGCTTTTTGGTCCTTATTGAAATATGTCTGATTTGTCAGAAATGTACTTTTTCTTTTGTGATGTACTTGATGTCACTTGGGAAAGTGCAAAAAGAACATTTTTTTTTAAAAGTGTCCTTATTCCACCATATGGTTGAGTAAAAAACAAACAAACAACAACAACAAAAAACACCTCCTGGTATGAAAGCAGCCTTAAACTCACCTTACATTTACACACCGTAATCTCGTAACGACAACTTTTTTTCGTTTGTTTAACAGTAGCTACTGAATGATTTGTAGTAGCTATGTATTAAACAACATGGTTTTTAATTAAAGTAACTGAATAGTAATGTGGGATGTACAGGAGTAACATGGGCATGATAAGGAATAAGTAAATTATGAAAACGATCAAATAACTACATACATAACGGCAGAATTCACAAGTCTCTGCGTCTTGATTGGCCGATCAGAATCTCAGAGTTGCTTCCTGTCTTTAATCTCAGTGGCTTCAGGGCTTCGGGGGAGATTTATGTGTTTTCTTTGTTCTCTGCCATGCAAATTTGATGAGCTCCTCTACGTGCTCTTTGTGCTTTTGCTCTGATCATCATTAAAGACCTGACGCTTCGGTGTCTTGTTCCAGTCCCTGGCCTGGACGTTAATCTGATAATAAACACAACACACTGCAACAGCCCTGTTAAAAAAAAAAAAAAAAAAAAAAAGAAAGAAAAAAGACCAGCCAGGCCTCGGGGGTTCTGTTTATCAGAGTAAAAATGATTTTCCTGCTGTTTGAGCACCTGCACGTGAGAAGATCTCAGGGCCTAATCACCAATTTCATAAGTCCGCTGTGTTTGAGTAAGGTCGGAAAACTGAATGAATTTCCTTGACTGATTAAGTCAAAAATGTTACCGAAAATATAAAATGCACCTTTTTCATTTGGACTCATTTAAGCCTAATAAACGACCAAAAGTTGTTCAATTTTATAATGCACCTGACTAAATTCTTAATGCCGGTTAACAGACCTTTAATTATGAGGCAGCGCGCTGTTGTTACTTTAGTGGTCTGTTGAATAAAAGGAAAAAAAAAAGACAGACGGAAAAGAAGGAGCACGTTCGTGCCATTTTTTGTACTCTTTTATTTAGTTCATGAATTATAAATAAAAGATCAAATTAAGTGGGCTTTCACACATTAAAAGCTGACTGTTAATTGGCACATGCTGTTATTGGTATTCAATTAGTAATGGCTGACTTCTTCCTGTTCAGGTTAAAATGACACGTCTCATCCGTAGGGGCGTGCAGCCGTTTAACAAACGTTAATCTTCATTAAGTCCTCGTTCACATCTCCATACATTTTAAACTCCTTAGAAATACTAATTAACTCTTTTGAGTGACCAACGAGTTTAAAAAGTGTTGTTATTGAACAGATATATGCTGATGTTTCGCTCACTGCCCTGTTTGCCTCCAGAAAGTTATCATTGCACCTAGTGGTCAAAAATGGGAACTGCAACAAGTGCTAATAGAGACCACTGGGGCTGGAATCACGCTGCACAATGTTCAATCTCTAAACATTTCAGCTGAAGAGGAGCAAACAAGACACTTAATCACAATTTACTTAATTTACTTAAATCACATGTGTACAGCGGTTCCACGTGACTGAACTGAGTTACATACACAATTTGTTTTCGTAAACATGATCTGATCATGTATTTTCGAACTCCTGAATAAAATCCAGCCCGGTTGGAGCCGAGAGGCGAACCTGGGTCGCTGGTGTTCTGTGAGAGCCGTGTTACCGCTGCATTATTCTACCATTCACACTTTATTCACGTCAATTTAACAGTATAGTTATAATTCCCGTCAGCTCAAACAACCTCACGAGATTGTAGAATGTAATTGGTTTACGTTAATTCTACGTGCTCATGCCCAATCTACATAATTCAATCTAGTACTTAGAAATGTATTTAAATTTATTTAGTGTAAGTAATGAAATCATGTTTTGAGTAGAAATGTTATAATTCTTATCTAAACTTATATGCTCTCTTAAGTCTGACATTTTCCATATTATCGCATATTCCATTTTTTTTGAGTGCAGGGTTGCCAGATTGTTTGGAAATACTCCACATGGCCTACATGATCTTGTTTTATAGCAAATAGCATTTTCACAAAAAAAGCAAAGTCTAAGTACAGACACTGTCTATGATGCACACGTATCCATCTAAGAAGCTGAGAAGAAGAAGAAAATGTCTTCCTTTTCCGATGCCTGATTCTTTTTTTTTTTTTTTTTTGGGGGGGGGCTAGTTTGAAGTATCTTGTGAGGTTTTTGAAATGCAGTTGAGCTGGAAATTTTGATGAAGCCTGTAAACGCTGGTTTATGATACTACCACGAACACAGCGCGTGTAAAACCCAGACCGTACTCTGGAGGACTGTACTGTATGTTGTCGATTCTCAACTGCTGTAGATTACAAGCTGACTATAAAAATTCACTACATAGTAAGTTATGAGACTAGTTGACTGCGATAGGCTCTCGACTTCGTTTTGTTTGCGGCTGTGCCGATATTACTGTGTCGTCCTGCAACACCAAAATCCACGGTCACGAGCCGCTTCACTTATGTCTTCTTTTCCTTTCGGCTGTTCCCTTCAGGGGTCGCCACAGCAAATCATCTGCCTCCATCTAGCCCTATCCCTGCATCCTCTTCTCTCAGACCGACTACCTTCATGTCCTCCTTCACTACATCCATAAACCTCCTCTTTGGTCTTCCTCTCGGCCTCCTGCCTGGCAGCTCTAACCTCAGCATCCTTTTACCGATATATTCACTCTCCCTCCTCTGAACATGTCCAAATCATCTCAACCTGGCCTCTCTAACTTTGTCTCCAAAACATCTCACATGTGCTGTCCCCCTGATGTACTCATTCCTGATCCTATCCATCCTCGTCACTCCCAAAGAGAACCTCAACATCTTCAGCTCTGCTACCTCTAACTCTTCCTCCTGTCTTTTCCTCAGTGCAACTGTCTCCAAACCATACAACATCGCTGGTCTCACTACTGTCCTGTACACCTTTCCTTTCATTCTTGCTGGTACTCTTTTATCACACAACAGACCTGACACTTTTCTCCACCCATTCCAACCTGCCTGCACACGTTTCTTCACCTCTTTTCCACACTCCCCGTTGCTCTGGACTGTTGACCCTAAGTACTTAAAATCCTGCACCTTCTTTATCTCTTCTCCCTGTAACCTCACTGTTCCACTTGGATCCCTCTCATTCACACACATGTATTCTGTCTTGCTGCGACTAACCTTCACTCCTCTTCTCTCCAGAGCAAACCTCCACCTCTCTAGACTTTCCTCCACCTGCTCCCTGCTCTCACTACAGATCACAATGTCATCCGCAAACATCGTAGTCCATGGAGATTCCTGTCTGACCTCATCTGTCAGCCTTTCCATCACCACCGCAAACAAGAAGGGGCTCAGATCCTTGATGAAGGTGGGATCCTTGATGCAGTCCCACCTTCACCGTGAACTCCTCTGTCACACCTACCGCACACCTTACCACTGTCCTACTGCTCTCATACATATCCTGCACCACTCTAACATACTTCTCTGCCACTCCAGACCTCCTCATACAATACCACAGCTCCTCTCTTGGCACCCTGTCATACGCTTTCTCTAAATCTACAAAGACACAATGCAGCTCTTTCTGACCCTCTCTGTACTTCTCCATCACTTATGTATTGTCCTGAAAAAAAAAAGCAGAATATCCTGAACTGAAACAAGTTTCCAGCATTTTCTAGCAAGTGCTCTAAAAAAATCGACGGTTAATCCTGTGATGAAATTAAATGAATAGTTAACCCTTGTGCAGTTTGTGCATAAAAACACACTCGGTTGCTTTTGCAAACTTAAGCACTCCTTTGTTTTGGGGTTGTTTTTTTTTTTTTGTTTTTTTTTGCCCCAACTAAATTCAATTTAAAAATCATTAGTGATTAAAGTGCCTAAAGTCAGCTCTCATGCACAAAATCTCTCTCTCTCTCTCTCTCTCTCTGTCTCTCTCTCTCACTCTTTCACACACACACACAGTCAGAAGGACCCAATTCTGCACATCTGGCCCTCGATTCATCTCAATTAATTCAGCCATGCTCTGTATAGGACTCTCTGTTTCTTTCTTCTCTTCTCCTCTCTTTCTCCCATTCGTCTTTTACATTTCTAAAAATAATAAAAATGATCTCTCACTTCCCCTGAAATGCTCTCTAACGTGTTCGAACCCTTTCTCTCATCTCTTCATACAGTATTAACGCTCTGGCAAGACTGCACGGATAAACAGTTTATTGATTATACTTTTTTTTTTTTTGTCTACAATTCACAGCTGCGATGAATAGATTTCTTTTTAAATGCTCCGATAATCAGCTCACAGTGTTCAGCGTGTGTGTGTGTGTGTGTGTGTGTGTGTGTGTGTGTGATTTATTGGGCTTGTCATTGGCTGCTCCTCTGATCTAACACAGTCTCTGTTTCTGCTATTCTGCAATTTTTCTTACAGTTTCTCTGTGCTGTACTTCTCATGCATCATTCTGGATTTGTGTCCACTTCTGATGCTCACGTGCGCACTGTAGGAGCTTTCGGTGGTGGACAGGGGTCAGCATGGGCACTCTGATCGGTCTGCAGCTACGAGGCCTCATACGCAGCAAGCTGTGATGCACTGTGTGTTCTGACTTTCTATCAGAGCCAGCATGAATTTCAGCAGTTTTCAGCAGTTTGTGCTGCAGTAGCTCTTCTGTGGGATCGGACCAGACGGACTAGCCTTCACTCCCCATGAGCATCAGTGAGCTTCGGGCGCCCACGACCCTGTCTCCGGTTCACCGGTTGTCCTTCCTTGGACCACTTTTGGTAGGTACTAACCACTGCATACCGGGGACACTCCGCAAGACCTGCCGTTTTGGAGATGTTCTGACCCAGTCGTCTAGCCATCATAATTACGCCCTTGTCAAAGTCGCTCAGATCCTTACGCTTGCCCATTTTTCCTGCTTCCAACACATCAACATTGAGAACTGACTGTTCACTTGCTGCCTAATGTATCCCACCCCTTAACAGGTGCCATTGTAATGAAACAATCAACATTATTCACTTCACATGTCAGTGGTGTTAATGTTATGGCTGATCTGTGTTTACAGTCCACTCCAGAATTATTGGCACTCTTAATGGAAATAAGCAAATATTTAACAGATATAAAATATTTCGCATTCAGTGGTGATATTTCGAGCTTAACCCGTGTTTGAGGTTGGATATTTCTCTTTTAACACTATGTTTTTAAACATAAAAAGTTTTCGTAACCCTTTAAACTTCCATTTTATTGTTCAGTTAATCATCTTAAAACATAATTTCTAGCATTTACAGCAAAACTAATAGAAAATGTATATAGTTATGACAGTGAGGACTGATTCAATAAGGTTTATGCAGATTTAATAAGGAGATATAATACAGTCATATGGACTTGTGAACATGGGCTCGGTTACTGAATTGACTTTCAGGCTGCGATAAATCACACAGTGGGACTGAATTAATCTGTTTGTATAGAAACCGTCCCGTTTCCCCCCCCTTTTTTTTGTTCTTATCCGACTAAACAGACGATTCTGCACATTATTATGGACCCGTTTGCATGCGCACGTTTTCTCCCATTTCCTGACATTCCTCTTAGTAAAACAGAGTCTGAACACACAGGAAGTGTGGATGTAATATTCTCAATTACACAGCAGCTCAGTGAGAAAAGAGCACAGAGGAGGAAAGAGCTGGAAGGCCAACGGTGCTTTCAACTGGAATCAACTGGATGTGTACTGACACACACACACACACACACACACACACACAAGTGCATATAAAGGCCAATGCCTTTTTACAGTATGACTGCGGAAGACACGTTAGTGCATGCGCACACACACAGTTTAAATAAGGAATAAAACACGACAGGGACGTGGTATTATAGGAAAATAATCAACTCCGACATCGACTCTTTTCCAGCACAAACTGAAGCATTTTTATAGCAATTTGCACTTTTTAAATTTATTTATTGATTAAGAATGACACATTGTACTTTTTAAAATTTTTTTATCAGGTTATAGTTACATGTAGCATTGTGGAATGTCCAAGAATCACGTCCCAAAAAAAAAAAAAATCACGTTCATAAAAACATGTTTCCACGTCACGAGCTTCTCTTGATAAGTTCATAAGAAATTAAAAGAAAAGAGATAAAGATGTCGGAAACCCGTACAGCTTTACCTGGAGACACTGGAGACTCCTTCCATAATTGGTAAATAAACATCGACTACGTGTCGTGTAAGCTGTTACTATAGAAACAATAACGTATTAGAAAGAACGCGCTGATATTAACCCGTGATTTTGCTTATAGTTGGAATGACCGCTAGAGCTGCTGACCAATCAGAATTGAGGATTCAACAGCGCTGTGGTGTAAACAGTGACATCACCGCTGTCACTATGGGCACATCACAAACATCACGATTTTATTATCACATCCTGCGGAGGTGCTTAAAGATACTAAAAGCAGGAAATAAACAGGACATTTGAGATTTCAATTTCTGTCCTCGGTTGTAAAAAATAAAGCTGCAGCTGGCTGTTTGTTATCAGCTCTACTGTACAGTACAGCCGAGAGTTTCCAGTCAACCGTGAGTCATTTCTCCTCTTCTCTTCCCGAATAAAGATTTCGTAAAGCTTTCGTCCGTTCATAAAACGAACACACACTCGTTCTGTGCTCTAGCGTTATGTAAACAGGATTTAGAAATTTTAGAACATGTGTTCTTGTGCAATCTCGAGTATTTAATGCCCTCTTATCTACAGTATATCTGACCATTTTAGCATTTTTATTACATTGAAGGAAAATGCGCTGCCTCAAACATTTCAGTGTAATATCATCAAGGTGTCATCACTAATTAATGTTTTACGAATACAAAGATCTCCATTTTTTTGGATAGTTGTGATATGGAATGCAAACACATAAAACATTTTTTTTTTTTTCCATATTTCTTTCTCTCTCATATTCATACCCCTAGGGCAATTTTTTTTCTACATTGATAAACTTGATTGGAAGCTACACTGAGCCCTTAAGACTGACGTACCGCATACCATCGTTGTCTGGATGAGAGAAAAAGAGACCTTTGAGATTTTTTTTTAATGAGAACTTTGAAGGTCTAAATAAAAATGTAAGAAGTAAAAAGTATGGGTTTTTTTTTCATGAAAATGTAATTAAGTAAGAATATTCAATTTCAATAACACTTAAGGAAAGTGAATAGAGCAAAATAATACCAGGGTTTTCCCTTAAGTTCCGCTTAAGTGTTTTTGCAGAGTGCCTTAAGCCAAATGAAGGTTAAAAAAAAAAAAAAAAAGAAAAAAAAAAAGCCTCAACAAAGAATAAATAAAGTATAAACTTTTTTTGTTAGCGGGTAATTCTTGTAGATGTTAACAATAGCGATAACAGATAGAGAAAAGATTTAACTAATGAAGCCTATTTTAAAACTAAAACTAAAACTAAAACCTAGCTAACTTGCATAGGTATTCATGTACTGAATTAAAGTGCACCTGTTATGGTTTTTAAATGTGCCTGATGTTGTTTTAAAGGTCTCATACAGTAGGTTTACATGCATCCAAGGTCAAAAAAACACTTTAATTTTCTCATAATTTACATTGCAGCGTTACCCCCCCCCCCCCCAGGGTCACGAACGACTCGTTCAAGGATCCGTTCACTCTAAACTCCTCCTTTCAGAGAACCTACTACGCTCTGATTGTTTAGATGTCCCAGTCTGTTTGTGATTGGTCTACCGCGTACATCGCGTGTCGGAAAGGAAACGCCCACTACCATGTCCGGGTTTCAGCTCCGTAATAATGTCGTCAGATTTACCCTTATCAATTTGAGCCCGAGTCCGATAACGATGCATCGGAAGATAAACCCGAACCACCGTCGCAAGCACGACGAGAACAGGACGTTTCTGAGTGGCAAGTTTTACATGAAGTTTGGCAATAACGTGAGTTAGTCGGTTAGCAGAGGCTAACAGGCTAACAGCTGTGCACTGGCTGTACAACACAAAACCACGCACTCGGAACACTCGGTAGAAAACGTATACATAAATAATTAATCATATCTGCAGGTTGTGATCCAGAGGCGCAAGACGGTCCAAATAAAGTGAGTACGGCCCCATGTTTAATGAATAATCGTTTCGCAAATCCCGCGCTGACTTCAGCTAGATTTGAGAAGCAGTCATCAGTGAAATGGAAACGAAGGTCGGAGCTGAACTGCTGTAGTATCGTCTTAAAATGAATTTTAACCACTGACGCTTTAAATCCTCATCCATTTGGGGAGTCCATGCAAAGTGGTTTTGCTTTTGCAGTGCAGAAAACTAGTCTTCTAGACATGAACCTAACTCTTTCACGGCTCAACCTCTACTGTAATGTTCGAGGGCGGGTCAAAGTACACGTTGTTCGCGAGCAGCCAATGAAGACCAGAGGCGGGTTTTTTGTCACAAACCTGCGTAGGTTTGTACAGGAAGTAAGTCTTGAATTACTGACGACTCGTTTCGGCTGTTCAGTTCTTTCTGTTGGGAGTCAATAACAAACAACATGAAAAAAATTCAAATAACTTAAAATTTCCTTTGAATAATTTCAACCCCCCCCACCCCCCAACCCCCACCACCCCCTGGAACCCAGACAGCACCCTCAGCCCTCTGAAAACCCAGGGAACATCCTGAATACTTAAGTATAGTAATGAAGTACAATTACAAAGTACACGTGCTGCTCACCCCTGGTTACATATCATCCAGAACATGACATCAACGTTTAGATCGGATCGTGTGACCAGACAGTTGAACTCACACGTACGTACAAATCCATGATAGATGATGGAAACGGTGGGGTTTTTCTTTTCTTCTACTTTAAAAAAAAAAACATCATTATCTAAGATGACACACACCCTATTCATAACTCTACCAAATACACAGCAGGTGTTCCAGCAGAAGAGGAGGAGGAACGGCCTCACGGGAAAAGAGATGATCCTTTCTTCTCATTAAGATAAGAAGAGCGATAAGGTTGCATCCGAGGTCCCAGTAACGCTTAGTGAACAAAGGAGCAAATCACTAATTATGAGATGAGGTGAAATTTTAGCATGATGTAATCCTGATAGGTTTGAGTCACACCTTTAAATGCGAGTTTTATTAATATAAACTCAGTCGTGTGTGTGTGTGTGTGTGTGTGTGTGTGTGTGTGTGTGTGTGTGTGTGTGTGTGTGTGAACTGATCAGGTTAATAACTCAGATGCGAGACTCAGGACACGTTGTATGAATGTGTATAAATGTGCTTTAATGAGAAACTTTTGGGGTCTCGTAGGACATTCGGAGCTAATCTTGGGACCAGGGTTGCCAAGTATGCAGTTTTCCTACAAAATTGGGGTCTAATGTACAGTACCGTGCAAAGGTTTTAGGCACATGCAAAAAAATACTGTAGAGCAAAGATGCCTTCAAAAATAATGAAATTAAATGTTTCTAATTTTTTTTTAAAATACCGTAAAGAGCAGTAAACAGTAATAAATGAAACAAAGACAATATTTGGTGTGACAAAAAAATAAAAATAAAAATAAAAATAGTAGTCTCCGGTACAATTAGTGCAGTTTTATAAGGAAATGAGCTGGTAAGTTTTATTGAGCATCTTGTAGAACCAGACACAGTTCTTCTGGACACTTTGACTTTCGCACTCGCTTCTTATTTTTGCAGCGAAACCCAGCAGCCTTCATTGTGTTTACTGTCTGAAAAGTGTCTCTTACGTAATCTGCTGCTTTCTTTAATGACATACAAACATTTTTTTTTTTACAAACAAAAAAATCTATAACAAAGTTTGGACCAAAAAAAAATAGGGAGCCTAAAACTTTTGCACAGGACTGTATATTAATGCTCTTGTTCTAATACATTATGGTTTCTATAGTAAAAGCTCATGTAAACAAATTAAAAACTTGTTTAATTGTTGATATGGTGAAGTTTTCTGTAAGGAGATGATTATTTAAAGTTGTAATTTTAAGTATCCAGGACAGGAGTTTACACTTCTTTGCATTTTCTTTTTTTCCGGTAACACAACAAGCTGCGTTTTTTTTTGTTTTTTTTTTGTCTTATCGACTTAAAGACAGAAAAAATAGATGCCGGTGAGAGAACGACCGGTTTCAGCTGCTATGATGCAACTATGATGTTCCACAGCATTAAGTGTAAATATAAATGGATAAAAATAGTGACATGATGTATTATTTTATTTATTAATAATTATTATTTTCCTATAACAACACAACACTAAGTGTTTTATAAATTATATAATAAATCAGCAGGTATCGTGACTATGGTACTTAAATGTGCTCGTCGTGTGTAACTGGATTTTTTATTTTATATTATCAGAGACCAATTTAAGGAAAAACAGACTATTTAGAAAGTTGCATAATATTAGTACTGCTTCGTTAAAAATGTTTTGTGTTTAGGTGTGTCCTGAACCACTATTGACCACTGGGATGATAACCCTGCCTGAATTAGACATACTGTATATCAGCTACATCTTTACTGACTGAAAGTGCCTCACTGGTTATATCACGCACAAACGAAGAGAAACTAAGTGTTAATTTGCACACGGTAATTGTGTGTAATCTGTGGCGCTAAGCGGCTATAAACACAACGCACCACAAGTGCTCCCTCGCCCACAAACCAGACCGCTGCTCTGATTCACTCGATTTATAAAACCGGCCACGCAAATCAATGGGGATTAATTTTCGGGCAAACAATATTGCTGTGGCGGCGCATTTCCAATAAAGAAAGAGAACATTACTGCCCTTCCGTGGCACCGGGGTAATTTTGTCTATCGATCGAACCACAAACAGAGCTAATCTACTGCATAGCGTCTGGCTTGTACAGCATATCTGGGGGAAAAAAGAAAAAAAAAACTGCAAACGAGCTCCAACAGTGAAAAGAAAAGGAAAATCTATAATATTTGTGAGCCATAGATAAGGACACACACGTAAACACTTAGTGTGTATATGGATGGAAGCATGTCCGAGTTTATATTAGTACAGAAATCATGAAACATGACCTTGCACATACAGTAGGTGTGTCTATATATTAAAATTTCAATGACAAATAATTCATAAGCAGCAGCAGCAGTCCTCTGTGAATAAAGTGAGAATAAAGGCACGAGGTCTGTAGGGACGCACTGGCATTTCAAGGAACGTTTTAAAAGTGCAAAAAATAAAACAAAATAATAAAAGACCGCAAGGGCAATGCGGTGGCGTGTCGAAGAAATCACCTTTCCAGCTGTCTGCACGGGAAAAAGAAACAACAAAAACCCTGCAGGTTTCATTTCTGCAAACCCGACTTCATTTGCTCAGCTGGGACGTAGCACGAACAACCCTCATTTCACAGATCAGAGGAGGAGGCTGCACACATCAGCACACATTCAACCTGAATAAACTCTCCCACTGAGCACGAGAGTGCAACACAAAGAGTAAGAAGTCCACACAGAGCTCCATTTGAAGGAGGGGATGTTCAATTCGGTTTTATTTGTATAGCGCTTTTAACAATGGATATTGTCCTAAAGCAGCTTTACAGAAATATATAAATTCAGGATATAGATTTTAAATGTACGAGTTTATCCCTAAAGAGCAAACCAGAGGCGACGGTGGCGAGGAAAACGATGAAGAAACCTTGAGAGGAACCAGACTCAAAAGGGAACCCATCCTCATCTGAGTGACACCGGGTAGTGCCATTATAAATAAATAAATCAATCAATCAATCAATAAATCTCTTCTCTAAATGTGTTAATGGTCACATAGAGCAGCTGTGTACCCAGGAAAATTCATTACAGTTTTTACATGATGTCGTCGTCTCCACGTTAAATATACTGTATGACATCACCCTCATAAAAAAAGGCACCCGTTTCACATTAGTCATGTGGTCTAGACACCAAGTTCCATCAGATGTTCGCTTTGTGTATCGAATACGAACGATAACATGCAGACGTAGGGCTGTCGGACTAAAGTCTGGATTCAGTATGTTTTCTGTATTAAATTGGTCTCGGAATTTGTACTCGGACTTGTCCGAGTCGTGGGCCTCATCATCGGCGCAATTCCCAAATGAAGCCAACCAGCTGAACTAAAGATTCAAAAAGGATCTGACGGTTTTCAGTCTTGATCTTGACTCGCTTTCAATTGGATTCGACTAGTCTTGGAATTGACAACAGCGGTCTTGACTGCAGCCCTGTGCAGAGGTATAGCTACAGGACAGGAAATAACCTGGGTTCTGAGGACTAACCAATTAAATTCATGAAAATGTAAATAAATAAATAAATAAATAATTTAAAAATGAAACTTCTCTGAAGTAAGTCTGAAACTGTGTCCCAAATGACGTACTATACACTATACACTTACACTACGCACTCTACCGTCTAGTGTATGTATTTTTGAAGGGTCTCGTCTCAAATGGAACACTAAAGTTTTTTTTTTTACTAACTGGGAGTATAAGGTGCTTCCCAGTCAATGGCAAATGATGTCGAACGCAATGAATTTCGTCGTATCAAGGTAACAAACTGAAAATGAAGAAATTCCTTTAATGAAGTTTTCACACTCCCTTTTTAAATTTTTTTTTTATTCTGAACAAATTTGAGCCAGCATCAGTGCCTGGTAGCCCCGCCCGTCTTCCGCTACGTTAGCAAAGCTGTGACAGTTGAGTGCAGGAAGTGTCCACCATTCCACACTTCGTTTTTGCGGTTGAATAACTGCATCATCCGGGTACTTGAAGTGCTCTCCACTTTCAGTTGTACTACAAAAATGGTGTAAAACAGTGCGAGTTGGGTTGCACCGTAAGACTGCAAGTTTGTTTAAATGAATACTAAGAAGGGATATGTTGTATATAATAACAAATGAAGCACAAAAGATGTAACGGTGCTACTTCCTTCCTTTTTTTTCCCCCCAGCACATGTACACTACTACACAAAAGTCTCAAGCAGCCTAATTATTTTTATTTTTTTAATAATAATTTTGTCTTGGATGTTTATTTTAGGACCAAAATTCTGCATTATGGAGTCAGTATGAACACATTTTAGATTTCCAAACTTTACTTTACTACATTTAGAAAAATGTTCGTATGTCACTAATGAAGGTAAGATAAAAATGACAAAGAATGAACGCCGGTTGTCAGGGATTAGCTGAAGAAACAGTAGAAAGTGTGACAGCCTACAAGATGTTGAGAAAACCTTAGCAGCTCATTTCCTTATAAAACTGTGTGAAGTGAACATTTACATGTGCACATTTACAAGACTACTGCACAGTGCTGTTTACCATTTGAAGTTGACTGAAAAAACTGAAATAATGAGAGTTTTTTGGTTAGTTCACAAACAATATCGTTAGTCAACATGCTAATAAGTATTTTTTTTCCCCAAAGCATCTTCCTACATATAATGCAATTTTCTCCTGTATTGCAGAGGCACTATAATGCAATAAGAATTAAAACTCAGTGATTCCTTTCATACCTCTCTCTCCCTCTGTCTATCTCTCTCCCCCAATCTCACCCCCAATCTCCCCCCCAATCTCACCCCCCCTCTCACTCCCGCGCTCTCTCTCCCTAGCTATTTGGTATGTTTTCCCCCCAAGAAATGGCCCATGGCAACAAAGATCCCAGAGGGCATGGAGGATTTTTAAAAAATAGCAAAATAAAAAAAATTCTCTCTCTGTCGCTCTGTCTCGAGCTCCCGCCTGCTTGTGTTGTGTCAATTGCCGAAAACGGTGCTATAATGACTCGACGCACGTCTCTGAAACAGCGTGAACAGTCAGAGCCATCAATCTGCGCACAGCAGCTGTTTCTATCTGCCTCTGCATTCGCTAGAAAGTTTGTTTTTATAGACATATAACTTTAAGATCATTTTCACATTTAATAGACGCTTGTGTGTTCTTACGCGTCTTGTTTATCAGGATGAACACATAAGATTAAAAAGAAAACAAGCCAGCAGGATTTACTTACAATGGAATGACTCAGGACTGATATAAAAAATGGCAGCGTCAGAGTCCATTCTGTCATTTCTTCTGTTTAGGAAAACAAGAAATGCAACGAACGTAGGGTTACAGAGATATGAAATATCACCAGAGACATCAGATATGAACGATCACGATATGTTGCAACATCCGTCATCAACTGTTATCCATCATATATACGTGTACTCCATGACCTTTTTTTCTACAAGGGAAGGGGACTAGGACCCTGGAGAAATCGTCTATGGGAAGCTGCAGTGGCATGCATGGGATGTATATAGAACTCCATGAAAGTTCATAATACTCCATTAATTAGACTGTTATGGAAGACACCTAAAGCCTACAAAATCTTTCAGACGTGCACAAAGCGCATATGTCACCCCGACAAAAAGAAAAAACATAACACCCATAAGATGGCATACCCTGGATGGGACACCAGTGCATTGCAGGGCACCATGCACACACACACACACACACACACACACACACACACACACCCGGAACCCGGAAGAAACTGACACAGACATGGGGAGAACATGTGAATCCCCAGTGACAGTAACCCTGGAGCTCTTGGGCGGCATCTTTACCCACTGCACCACTTATCCCAGGTTCAGTGGGTGCTAATCCCCATGGAATTCCCATTACAATTTCCAATGGGTATTCAATTTCAATCCCATGGGAAATCTGACATTTTAATGGGAATTCATTAATTGGAGTACATTAACAATCAAATTAAATCATAAATTGATGCTAAAGTTTCCTTTGGGGAAGTAGTCTGATTTCTGCTGGGTTTCTTTTGGATTTTTAAGCAATATCAATCGGAATACGGGATGTCCCCATATTTTTCCACAAGGAGAAATTGATGGGGAAGTGAAAATAATGCACATAGCTACCTTATATATATCAAAATGTTGCACTGTGAACATAAGAATAAGATTAACAGAAGAATACAAAAAGAATTTGATGAGAATTTAAATCCGCATGAGCTAGATGTGATTCATTGAGTCTGAATTGTACAATAGGAGTGGCTCTGGGGGTGGCAAGAATTATTTCGAGGGTGGCAGCTATACAACCCTGTGTGGTCAATCCCCTGTCCCGTAGCATGGAGAGATCTGAAGATATGGCTGATCCACGTTCAGTGGAGCTCGGAAGTGACACAGAGGTCCGGGAAATCCCCAAGAGTTAAAACGAGGCTCTGAGATCCTGGAAGCCATCAGGAACAAAAGAGGCACACATGGTTTCCCCCAGAGCAAACATCTACCCAGCTACATTCCCTGTGGGAGGATGCGACACAGACTCATCCATCTTAGTCAGGAGAGGATAGAGAGAGTGTGTAATATTGGACAGAGAGAGTGAGAGTGATCTACGGTCTGCGCCCATTAATCTGTCCGGAAAAGACGCCTTCCAGAAGCCTTCCTCTCCTGTGTGTCATGCATTATACAATAGTTAGTTCCATTCCGCTAATTTGATTGGATGAGCGGCGTTCCAAGGGTGCTTATATTTACATATAAACGCACTGGGTGTATCACTCCGCTCATCAGTGTTCACTACTTAAAATTACACTTCCTACTTTGAAACGGGTTACTACAGTAGACTTACCGACATCGTCAGCAAACACTGCGATCCTAGGAAAGTTCAGACCTAGTAATGTTCAGGGCTTTTTTTTTTCTTTTTTTTAAATAGACTTACAAAGAACAAAACCTTGTTTCAATCAAATCAAGAAATTTTACTGTATTATTAATGCTAATCCTACAGCTACAACTACAACAACTACATACAACTTCTGGATGCACCTTAACCGGATGTGTGTGACTTATAACTTATAACCGACGCTTAATCATTAAACCAGGATGTGTGTAGCTGCCTGGATGTGTTAGTCCACCACAATGATATCAGCATTCTCATCTATATCTTCATAACGCCCAATGCACCAATTTTCCTGTCGCAGAATAATTCTGGGATGACGATTCTTTACGAGCTGTCACGGCTGCTGCTATATTTTCAACCGTCTTTGATGTTCTCGGTGATGAATCTTGTAGAGCATCTCTACGACGTGTTGCATGAGCAGCGACGAGGAAAGCATGAATCCTGTTCTGTTTGCGTGGGAGGATGAGGCAGATTGTAAGCCCAACAATATCGCTTTTATAATAAACGATTTGGCATGTTATACCCAAATGGTTGTTGGGAACAGCAAAAATAAAAACAAACACGACACGAATCCTGGTGACACACAGTATAAATAAATGCCTCTGGTATCAGTATAACTCCAGGATAGTGAAATCTTTACTTCGCATCCATTTTTTCTTATTTCTCTTCTTTCTTGTTATCTCAAGTCATGTTGCGTGAGCAGTACAGCGACTCTGAAGAAGATTTCGGAAGTCGTCTAATGTCCACTTGGAAATAAGGAAAAGAGATACCACGGGAGATGAAAATGGCTCCAAATTCAGTATTACTGATGGTTCTTTTAGGTAAATTATTGTTTGTGTTTGTATAAAGTTGATTCTTTTTAAGCAAATCAAATGTCCTGAACTATAGCAGGATGGGCTTTGTCACTTGAGAATTTTCACTGGCTTCATGGACAAAGCCGATACAGTAAGGAGAAGTAAGTATTCGGACATTTAATATACTTCTAGTGAACTTCAAATTTGCACACGTAACGTCTTTTGACTTTAAAAAAAAAACGACACTGACAGGACACTATAGGGTCTAAACACTACAGGTTCTAGATAGAAACGCTGAAAAAAAGTGTCCGCAGGTGTGAAAGACGCCGCCACTGGTTGGGAAGATTTCACGCAATCATGGTGAAGGTGAACGAGCTTCCTAAAGTTCTCAGGGACAACATTACGAAACAACAATCGAAAGGAAAACGCTACAGCGCCGTAGCAAAGACCGTAAACGTTCCCGTCAGTACAACTGGTTTGATGATACGCAGGCGGAAAGTTCGATGAAAACATAATCGCCTCAGGACAGGTGTGAAATCCGTAATGACGTTAGGAGAGAAGCCAGCAGTCAGATGAAAAGAGTTGCAGGATGACCTGAAAGCAGCACAAACAGCATACTGGGTATTCCACATCATCGAATGAAACATGAATGGAGCAATGAGAAGAATTTAATCTTGTCAGTCAAGAAACTGAATCTGGGGAGAAGACAGACATTTCAACAAGACAATGACCCCCAAACATACAGCCGAAATAACTCGTGACTGGTTTCTAAAGAAGAGGGTGAAGGTGCTCGCATGGCCTAACCAATCTCCTGGGAGATCCATCAACGTGAACCTCGTAACCTTGAGGAATTGAAGACGATAAGCCAAAAGGAATGGGGTCAAAATAGAACATGCAAAAAGGCAATTACCCCTTACCACAGACACCTCGTAACTGTAATCACCACCAACGGCTTCGCAAAAAAGTACTAATGCTGTTAATCTGGTGGTGTCTGACTACTTTTTTTAGTTTTTAAACAAATCTTTGTTTATGTTTATGAATAAATACATTTCTGTTCATAGTTATTAGTACAAATACATTATGTGTGTAAATCTGAAGTGGATATAGGCACTGGAAGGGAAGTAGATTAAAATAACAAAAACAGAACTGTAGTTCCAGTGCATTACAACAGACCTATTTGGAATTTACAGGAAATTAGACGACGGCAACGTCTCGAGAGAATCCCCCAGAAACAGGAAGACAGAGTGGGGTGACTGGGTTTGGGACCAAAAACGTGTCTATTTGTTCCCCAGAAGGGAAAACATGACAAGAAAATGGATGGAGACTGTGTCAAATGTATAATAATGAGCTATCTATCATCTTCATGACTTTTTTTTTTTTTCCTCTCTCCGGAGCAGATTGTGTCCTACACACACACACACACACACACACACACACACACACACACACACACACGTCACGGCTTGAGGTGACTCCATCAAAGGCAGCCGTACTCGCCCACCTCCCCGGGTCAGAGTCAGCGTACCTTCAAAAGACGTTCGGCGGGCTGTTTGATGTGTCCTGACACCAGCCGTCTCACATGGAACCAGACAGCGTCGCGTTTGATTTCCACAGAACAGGGTTTGGGAATTAAACATTGGAAAGATAGACTTGTTTTTGCTAACAATTAAATGTCACTGTTTCCAATATGGTGGACATGTTGACACATTGAGCAGCTAGCAACATTCAGCATTTAGTTATTATTATTAGTAGTAGTAGTAGGAGTAGTAGTAGTAGTAGGCACTGCTCACTTTATTATAGTGTATTAGGCAAAATTAGTCTTTTTTTTTTTATTTTTTAAATTAGGTCTCTAACGGTTAAGTGGGTTCGGCGTTTGAATTATTCCCACCCATATTCAGGAAGCTCCACCTCCGGGATCTAAAAGTGTCTGAATGTTCTACATATCTTCGAGGTTATTTGTACAAGTAAGGAATAACAAAGAATCGTCCGTCGCACCTTTGACGTCGTGTCACGTCTGTCCTACTGTCCGAGCCGCGTTATACAAAAATAATTCACACCTGCGTTCTGACCGATCAAGATTTGAGAATTCAACACCACTGCGGTATAATTCAGGTCTATATTCATACCAATACTAATTTCAAGGTTTTTTTTGTTCAATAGGAATAGTGTGTGAAGAAATAATAATTCTCACCATCATTTCGATGATCAATTTCACCTCGTATTTAAATACGGAGTATTTCAAATTAATTTTAAATAAATGAAACAGTACAGAGTGTTTTGAATTAAAAACCCAATGCGGATAATCTCCTATCACTTTTCACCCCATGGGGTGATTTTCTGAATCACAAAAGAAAAAACAAAACAAACAAAAAAAAGTCGCCGTCCATAGCAATAGATTAGAGCTGCTGCTGAGCTGCTTATGGTGTCGAGATCAGTCCTAATGAGGAGGAGGTGATAGCATGAAGACAATCATCAATGCTGTGTGGAGCAGCAGCTGTGCCTCCACGCGTGTGTGTGTGTGTGTGTGTGTGTGTGTGTGTGTAATTGCCATCCTCCTAGACTCCTCCTCTCCTCACCTGCTCCTCAAGTGTACCCACGCTTTATTAATTCCACCAGTTTTATCCGTTATTTCCCAGCTACCTGCCACCTTCCTGACATATCCCACATATTCAGGACCAAAAAAAGTCTGAAGATGAATAAAATATCAAACTGCGTTAACTCGATAACGACAACGCAAACACGATTACCAACGGTCTGTGTTAAAAACAATAATCCCCTAGCACAATAATTAAATACACGATGGACATACACAAGGGGAATTCCTGTTCGTGTTCCACGTTAAGACCTACACAATCCTCTGTGAGCTCTCCTTACTGGGAATATAAATAGATTAGGGAAAAAATCGTATTTTATCTGAACCGTACCATTAAACCATGGCTGTGTTTACATGCGACGGTTTTCGTCAATCTGAATGGTGTTGTTTACACGCACCCTGAATTCAGCGCTCTGTTAATAATCTCCATTAGCATGCGCTGTATATTTAATTTAAATCAACTGAATGTGCATGTAAGGAGTAGCGTTTATGCTGCAATCCATTCTGCTGGGAAAACCTGACCTCCGACACGGAAAAACGCAATAGAACGGTCATTCAAGTTGGGAACAAACGCTCCGACATAAACACACTGGATGTCACAACAATATGGTGGCACACAGCAGTAAACTGCATCATTTTCTACTTGATAAAAACTTTTGTGTTGTGAAAAGGTGTTTTAACAGCTTTGTAGGTTTCAATTTGTGACATAATTTCATCGATTTCAGCCCAATTTTACTAAAACAATAGGACCATTGTGGCAGAACGTTTCCGAACAAAGAAGAACAAGATGGTAGACCTGTCTTACCTTACCTGTCGCTAATCTTCATCAAATTCAGAGACTAGCTATACAAATATGACCTTTCACTGAGCTGAAGTACTGGAACTTGTTTAGATCAGAACTGGGGAAAATCAACTTTTTGCGATGGATGGGTGGATGGATGGATGGGTGGATGTCAATATTACTATAACAACATCACGCATCACTTAAAATGAGCTAATTCACTAAAATCGGGGTTAACCTTTACCATGCTGGTTCAACAGCTAACATTAATGATAGACAAAAAGATCTTGTAACATATTTATGTGATTATGTTTCAAGCCTAATCAGAATGTGCCAGAAGCAACTTGTCCTGGTCCTGGTAAAGAAGGCCCGACAGCATCTTCACCACCTTAGACGCTTAAGGGACTTTAAACTGCCCTCTAAGGTTCTAAGGAACTTTTACACCTGCACCATCGAGAGCATCCTGATGGGACGCATCACAGCCTGGTTTGGGAACAGCACCAGGATAGATGAGCTCTCCAGAGGGTGGTGCGATCAGCTGAGCGCACCATCTGCACTGAGCTCCAGTCTATCTACAGCAAGTGGTGCTGAACCAAGGCCAGGAACATAGTGAAGGACCTCAGCCATCTGAACAATAGACTCTTCTCTCTGTTGCGGTCAGGGAAGTGCTTCCGCTCCCTGAAGGCCAACACAGAGAGAATGAGGAGGAGCTTCTTCACACAGGCCATTCGGGCCCTCAACCAGGACAACACCTAGGACTAGAGCTTGGGCTTATTTGCACAACACCCACTAGCCTGATACTATTGCACAGCATACAGTATATTGCACAAACAACTGCACCTTGTTCGAAATAGCCGTACTGTGTATGGTTGTGTATGTGACCAATAAAACTTTAATTTTAATTTGATTAGACAGACAAAATGTCAAAGAAGAAAAATATTAAAGAACAATTTGAGGACGGGGATGTCTCTGCCACCAAGAAGTCTAGTCCTTTCTGTTACTATTATGTATGCCAGAAATACTCTTAAAATATACTTCAATAGTGCGATTATAAATAATTCCCTTCTATACGTGTGCTATATAGTCCAAATATTATATTCTGCTTGATATTGTGCTCATGGATCTTTTTTACCTTTGGTCCATCACACAGTACGTTCAAAATTCTTCTTCCTCATACACACCTAATATGCTAGACACTTTATATCCATATTTCATCAGTTACACCAGCATGGCCTTCCACCTGTGTATTTCACAGGGATTCTGTAGTCTCACACTCCAGCTTGTAGAGACTATTGATCTACTGGAGACAGAATCATTGCTGGGAGGAGGATTTCAGGAGGATTTGAGCTCGGGGATATCGAGGTGACAGGGGTTGAAGTACTGGGGGTTTACTTCAGGAGGAGAAAAACAAGTTGAACTTGATGCCAGCAGAGTTGACGGGGGTGGGGGTGGGGGTGGGGGTGGTATGTGAGGTACCTCCACCACCAACATTTCCAATGTGTAATATGTTCATCTGCAGTGAATCCTTATAAAGGACATGAATCCATACTCATTCTTGAGATATCAAGGAGAATCTTGGATGGACGGATGGCAGAAATCTTGGATTGGCAAAAAATCAGTCTGTACAGGATTTCACAGAGGGTTTTTTTTTCTTTCACTGTGATTGTTGCAGCCAGTATTGCTTGATTTTACTGCTTCTTTTTTCAAAATTTGCAACGAAACATTTTTTTGCAAGTTTTTTGTGCTTTTTTTTTTTTTTTTTTCAGAAAACGACTCGAATTTGGCGAAATCGCAATTGCACGAAATTGTAAATGAGACCTTTGAGCTGAAAATCTTGGAGGGACTGAAAAATGGGCCTTGAGTTCCTGAACATGAAGGTGTCGAGAATATCTCTGTGTAACAAACAGGAAGGAAGCTATTAAAGAAAAGATAACAACGTTAGATGTTTAACCTTGCTGTTTGACCTTGACCCTGTTTGGATCGATGTCAAAATCTTTCAAAATCTAAATCAGTTTATCTGCTGGTTGCAGTGATAATTCCTTATAAATCCTTATAAAAGGTTGACAGTGACCTAACATTAATAAATGAATATGCCAAGATTGGTGGACGGTAAATGACACATTTTTGAATATCACCACCACTTTGACTGGCATTAATTCCTGTTTATGGAGGTCCATAAAAAAAACCAAAACCCACCATGGCCATGACAGCCCTCAGTGTTACAGCCCTCAGACTCTGTTCCTCTTCATCTCATAACTGAGAACATTTTTCCTCTCAACATGTTCATTTATTTTAGTTGTGAAGTGACCTTAAGTGTGAGAAGAGTGCTATATCATTTTGCTACATATTCAGGTTTATGAAAACAGTGTGACATTCCATCATTTTGGTGTCACATCAGCGTCAGTGTCAAGAGCTCGGCTTTGTTGTCTTCTGGGAACTTTTGCATGCTGCTGGTGCTCATTTTCAGACATTTTGTTTTCAATGATTGTGCTCGACAAGGCAAAACGACAGCTCTGTAACGTCTCATCTATCACCTTCCTAGTCACTGAGTGAGCGGACATGGGAATTTGAGCTAACGCTGCTTAGTCCTGACAGGGGCACACTGTGCACAGAACTGACAAGGAATATAACACAAGCCAATGGACATGGACAGAATATATCCTGAGGAGACAGGAAGTGACCCGTGCGTGGCTCGGAGAGCATGGGGTGAAATGCATGTCATGGGCATGGAGAGGTAAGATAATCTCATTATGTTTAAAATAATCATTCTGATTTTTGCAGCGAATTAGTATTCCAGCTAACGCACACAAGTCTTCATACATTTTTCAACATTTTCTCCCCTAGATTTTACAGGCAATCTGTGCAGACACGGTAGCTAACGTTTCACCAGAAGACTTGTTAAATATACTAGCTAGCTAAATAACAGCGTAGACTGATCTCGCTAAGCACTTCCTCTATTCAACGGACTGAGAACTAAAAACTGATTATTGAATAGTTCCACAAAATGAAGATATTTTAATTCAACTAATAAACAAAGAGTATGTCGTCCGACTCTAGTTAGCTAAGTTAAGACACAAGCTGAATTATTGAAAGTTTGTTTTAATCACAATTCTATGGCAGCCCGTTTCCACCACAGAGAAAAAAATAAATAAAAAAGGTAATTGTGACTTTATTTCTCAGAATCGCAATTTTATTTCTCACAGTTGCGACTTTATACACAATTCTGAGATATGCCACTGTATATCTAATTATTGCATTATTAGACTTTAGCTATGTAAGGAATAACACACTTCGGGCCGTGCTGTTATAGGAAAATAATCCATGTTGGGTTGTATCACTGTATTATTTTTCCTATAACAGCATGGCCCGAAGTGTGTTATTCCACAACAATTTGCTAATAATTACAATTTACACCTTAGTAATGAACAACACACGCTTTTTAACGGTTTATAGTTACATTTAATGTTGTGGAAGGTCCAAAGGACAAGTTAGTTCCTGTTCTCACTTATGTTATAGCAACGACAAACTGTTGTTCCTCCTTTTCTCTCTCTTGGAGTTAATTAGATGAAAAAAACGCAGCTTCTCATGTTACCGAGAAACCACAAAGACTCTGGAGACTCCTTCCCTAAATGTTAAATAAAACATCTCCTTACAGAAAACGTCACCGTATCAACAATGATACGTCTTCTTAATCCGTATATTATTAGTCTTAGTTGACGCTGTTCGAGTCCCTGTGTATGAGCTGTTAAAAACAATAGTGTATCAGAAGGAGCGCATTAATATAAACCTGTCGTTCGTGTTACAGCTACTGTCAGCTGTCAGTGCTGTCGCTATAGAAACTTGATCCCTTCCTTCTCGCTTAAGAAATAGCACAGTAACATAGTATTTAATTCTCCTTTCCATTAAAACTACATACAGTAGCAATACATTACAGCTCGGAAAATCTCCAGCGTCAGCATTTCCGCGTGTAAATGATGTAAAGCAGCTTTTACACGTTAACCTGAGGGGACGTCTGTGACAAAACATTAACATGTAACCCTTTCATGCACAGTGGACACACTTCTGGACAGTCATTTTAAGGCTGTTTTTGGAAAAGTATAAGTCACCTCGAAATTGTTTGAGACCATCATTTTAAAATCATTTAAATCATTATTCTGATTTCTGTTTCTCTTTAGACTATTTGTCATTCTCAATGTCTGGTACATCTTTACAAACTCGACACAAAATTAAAAAATTAAGTGAAAACAATGGGGTTTTTTTTGTGCCAGACTCCAATGAACATCTTTTTTTTTTTAAATAGTCATTTATTATTGAAGATTTTTTTAAACCACAGAAATCAGCTTCATCATGCGATACATGCGTAACTTTTGTACAGAATGTTCTTCAGAAATCACATTTTCCATCATTTTGCTCATCGCTGAATGCGAACAATTTTTGTTTATAAACATATTGTAAGATTTCTTTTTTGTTTGTTTGATCGTTTTGTTTTTTTTTTTATTTCAGGTACAATGTTTTATCCTTTTTTTCCCCCCTCAGAGACACAGACAACCCATTTACTTTTTAATTCAATCGTAAAATTAATTTTTTTTTTAAAAAAAAACTCATACGACATGCCATTTTAAGTAATAATAATAAAAAAGAACACGGGTATGTTTTTAAATGATTCGTGCACGAAAGGGTTAATAACTCCAGACAACTTGGAGACGAACAAAGTCGCACTACTCATCAGTCACATCACATCAGTCGCAAAATGTTTGAGAACAGAAAGCAATAGCAGAGAAAAAAAAACGATAAAACGATAAAAAACTGCGCTTAGACTGAAGTATATGAAGTGTGTTTAAGCGTCTTTAGACGGCTTTTACATCTTTTATTCAGGTCGTGACACGTTATACAGCTGTGTTTGTTCCTCACTAGGATTTTACAGACGTGAACATGGATTTCCAGAGTATTATCTATTACTCAACGCGACAAAAGGGCAAAATTATTTATCGTCGGCACGTTAAGGTGTACGCTCGTGAGGAGACCGCGTGCGTAAATACTCTGACTCTACACACGTGTATCATGCTGTGGATAATGAGCCGTAATCTCTTTATCCTCCACGATATCAGCCATTCATACTCACATTCAGCTCACACGTTTGAAGTGCACACCTGTTCAGTCACTGAATACAGGAGAGAGTTCCTTTCAATTAAAAAAAAATCAGCACAAATAAGAGAGAGAAAGCTTTTATTTAGATTTTGAATGTATTTCCTGTTATTTCTTCAAAATGTAGACACACACAAACACACACACACACACACACACACACACACACGCACACATTCACACACTCATTCATACCTCGAGGCAAGTTAGAGAATCGCCAGTCCAATAGGACTGGGAGATATGACGATATAATATGGATATTGTGATAAATGATGTCCCTTATTATGTCCTTTCTGAGATATCGCGGATATCGTGATATCTTTTTATCGTTTATTATTTTTGTTTTCTTTCATTACAAACTGATTCGATGTTGAATTTTTTAAAATGTTAAAAGTTTCACAATCACTGACAAATGTTTAAAATCTATTTTTTTTTACACATTTTATACATTTTTATATTTAAAAAATATTGTTTTTTTTTTATTTCTCGACATGAAATAAAGTAGCAAACACTTTTTTTCATGCAGCAGTACCGTGTTGCTGAGAAATTTCTAGCAAAGCTATACATCATGATATACAGTACGTTATGTCGTGGGTCATAGAAATGCCTTTAAGAATCATATGATATGATATTTTTGTCATATCGTCCAGCCCTACACTCTACACTGAGAACCTGAGGGAAACCGACTCGGACTGTAACCGGACGTGTCCTTTATTGTTATATTTAGCCCACGTTCTAGCCATTGCCTCCACAGGCTACCGTTATACAACTGTTGCTATGGTAACTCCTACACACTGTTGCCTACATATATATATATAAAATTGCAAAATTCATGAGCTACAGAAGAACAAATCGATGAAAATAGTACAGAAGTTGCTTCCAGTGAGCCCGACCCTGACCCCGACCCCGACCCCGGTCGATCAAACCACCATATTTAAGCAGCGTCTTTCCCTGATGGCTGCAACCGCTTGTGTTCGTGCTGCCGTGTTTCAGGGTCGTATCGGGTCATATCCTTTTCCTGATCGCCCGTTTCACTAATCACAGCTCAGAACAGACACACGTCTGAACTTGATCCGATCCGGTAGAGTAAAAAAAGGCACGCTTGGGAAGAGAACGGGATTTCACGTGATGGCGGAATGGTGGAGGAAACCACGTGGTGTCTCTTTTTAAATTACTGTTTAGATAAATATAGAGGAGGAAATTCTTACTTGCAGCCTGTGACCAACCTGAGCTTTAGCATTGCTATACATGCTAGAAATGCAGTGCAGACCATTTATACAAAAGGGATTTGTAGTTTTCAACTGGAATTTGTGTTTTTTTTTTGTATTTATTTATTTATTTTTGGATTATTAAACAATCAAATATTACAAATATTAAACAATAAAAATATAAAATAGACAGACAGACATATATAGAGAGATAGATGTAGTATTTCAAATTCGAATATTTAATTTTGAGAGCGTAGTTTATTTTCTTTCATTTATTAAATAGTTAAAAGTATAAAATATGATATAAAATACATAAAACAAATGAAGAAACAAACATATATAGAATTATTATTGTTGTTGTTATTGTTATTGTTATTATTATTATTATTATTATTATTATTATTGTACATACTGAACATACTGTAGTTGTTTATGAGTTTTGTACAGTATCTTCCAGATAATTAAAAAGTAATTTGGGAAAGTCTGGATGTGTTTGGAACACATTATCATTTTTAATAATAAAAATAATGGGACTGTCACACTATTTACTAAAGATAAAGTTTTACATCCGGATAGCAGGCTTTGCGTGCACAGTACACTAAAAACTCAGGCTTTTTTTTTAAATTTTTTTTTTTAACAAAACACTTACTGGCAGAATCTGTCACACGGTTAATTACGTGTGAAAAGTCTTCACCATGAGATTTTAATCTTCATTTAAAAACGAACCGAAATAGCACCCGTTCCTCGTCTGGATTCAAAAGCGCTCGACTTCCCTTTTCGGCGTGGACAATAAACACTAAGCTCTCCATTCATTCCTGACAACAAAAGGTGTACGAGGATTACCGGCTAGCAGGCGAGCACGTGTGTGTACGTGAATCTTCTGCACAAAGAACGCAGCGTCAAGTCAAAATTTTTTTTTAAACGCTTCCTGTTGTGAATCACTGCTGAGGCCATTCAGGGAATAGCATTTGATGAAATGACGGATGAAAAGTTTAGGAAGCGTAAATGTTTTTTTGTTTTTTTTGGAGGTTGGAGGAATGAGTACTAACATGCGAGGATAAAGCTGGATTGAAAGAATATGAAGAATAATGCACAGCTTGAGAGAAAGAGAGAGAGAGAGAGAGTGTGTGTGTATCCCTCTGAAAGAAGTCTATCCTCCGTAAACCTCAGGCTAGTCTGTTCATTCAGCTCACTTTGACTTTTCCCCTCGAGCTAATCGTTGTGGAGGGCCGCCGTCTAAAAGCTTAAGCACAGCCTTTTTGTTGTCTCTCAGGTGCACAAATAAGAAAATGAAATTGTTTTTCCATGCAGACAAACACACTGGGCTACATTTATCAAGCCGCACATGAACATATTTCTTCGTAAATTGTTCGTACGGGCGGTTACGCAAGAAATCTGGTATTCATGAAAATCCCATTACTGCAGAATCACTTAATACTATCAGGTGTGCAGTCAGGATTTTTATTACGTACTCCCCTACTCTCCTTACACTGGAAATGGTGGAAATGCTCGTTTTCCCAGTGTTTTATGCTAATGGTTCTGGACGATTCTGGGGGGAAAAAAGCCTACACTGCATGATTGTGTACATGTACAAAGCTAGTGTGTTCATAACACTAGCGAGGGCCGTACCAATCCCGGTTTTTTTTCTCTCCATTTTCCGATACCTGATCCTGAATCGATACCGAGATCCTCTTAGCGACTCTCTACGGGTTTCTGTTGCTAAATAATGCGACTCATCAGAGGGCTTTTAAAATAATCTGCGTCTTGCGTCTACAAGCAAAAACCTGTATACTGTGAGTAAACGTCACTCGTGTTCACCTCATAAAATATGTCAGTGTCTTAAATTGGAACATCAAATCAGATGACAAATCTGGTCTCATAGAACAAACCACTTCTTACAAGAACATCTAGACCAGGAAATCGACTTTTGTTCCCGGTAAGCGAATATAGAAACAAGTCCGTGCAGGACTGCGCTGAGGTTTTTTTGTGATTGTCGCGGCAGAAAATGCTTGAAATCTTTTTTGGATTTTTTGTTTTTTTGGAAAATTTGAAATTGCACGAGACTGTTTTTGAAATGGTCTTTGAAATGGTGATGTTTGAGACGTTTTTAGCTGTACTCGTGTTCGACGCACGTGGATCGAAGAGGGGGGTTTTGGCTGAATGCGCGTTCTGATGACGTCACATGACACGTCTTGGCCCTGAATCTGCGGGAAATCTGCGTTAATCTTGCAGAAAATGAATCGGAAGGTATCGTTGTTGCCTCACAGCTCCAGGATCCCCGGTTCGATCCTGAGTTCGGGTTATTGTCTGTGTGGAGTTTTGAGGTTCTCCCTGTGTCTATGTGGGCTCCGGATAAATTCTCTGGTTTCCTTCCACCTTGGAAAAACATGCAATTGAAGAAGTACTAGTGATGCTAAATCACTGCAAGGTGTGTGTGAGTGTGTGTGTGTGTACGGTGTCCTGCAATACAGCAGGGTGTATTCTCACATCACTCCCAGTGTTCCCGAGATCCAGCACCCTGACCAGGATAAAGCAGTTTAATGACTGGAAAAGAAAAAAATGGTCGGACTTTGTTTTTAAACGCTCGTTACCAGATTAACGTTTGCATTAATTCTAGTGGAGGAGACATGAGAGACGACGGACACCAGCCTGCAGCCTGATGGACATCTGATGTCACGCTTACGGCTGCCTACTTAAGCTCGTGTTTATGCTCTGGCTATTCTGCCCTGCTCTTTTTTTTCTTCATTTTTATTAAACTATATCTCTGATCTGGCTGCATTATCCACACAATATTAGGTGCCACGAGGAGAGAAGATAATAAAGCTCCTAATCCTTATGCACATAAAGAGCGGAGGATTTCCTCAGAGATTTCGATACAGACGGTCTTCCAGACATGACACTGTTTCACTAGAATAAACTTCACCTTTATCTCAAGACACGTGTAATATTCTGAGCTTCGGTGACAGAGAGGAGAGATCATCTGTGTAACGTGAACTAAAAAGGCAGTCGCGGAGTCTGGCATTCACATTCCCACCCAAACTGGAACAAACACACAGAGCTAATGGTGCGTTCAAGACAACCTTTTACTCTACACCTCAGTGTTCACGCACACAGACAGATCTACAGACAGACAGATTGATACACAGATATGTAGAGAGATGGACAGACAGCTCTACAGACAGATACAGAAGATCTACAGACAGAGATATATAGACAGACAGGCAGACAGATAGCTCTGATGCTAAATTATACATTTCCAACAAAATGTGTTCATTACTGTTATTCTCGTTTGAGATCTGCCGGAGAGAATCGATCTCCAAGAGCGAGTGTTGGAAATCCCTGTGCCAAGGACCACAAATAAAATTTAAAAAAACAAAAGAAAGAAAAACAAAAGAAAAAAAAAAAACCACCCCATGTGCAATTCATCTTTCTCGGTCCCATTGTATAAAACTCATCTTACTATGAAAACCCACACATAAGACATTTCTGCACCAGATCTGTCCCAGAAGCCTCTGTTCAGACATCCATCATTTAATAAAAACATTACGATCCCAGCAACACAGAACGTGCGCTGAAGCGAACGTTAGCTTAAGCTGCGAGATTCAGACTCCCCTGAGAAGATCCACCGTAGAGACAGGAGAAGAACGAGCGTGCTTGTAATGACGAATTGCACAATGAAAGTGAATTACTGCTGACCGCTGACACCTGAACGGCTTGCGGCGTCACCGGGGGAGCTAGGAGCACAGAAAGAAGAAAAAGAAAAAAAAACGAGGGCACCACGTAAAAGATTAATGACCGAGGCACAAATGAACACACCTTCCATTATTTTAGAGGAAAATGATGTGAGGAAAGCAAATCTGGATAATGTAATTATTGAGTGTATTTCAGTTAATTGATCAGTGCTGTCAGAGATGGGTGGAGTTCATTAACCGATTACAAAGAGGGAAGAAGGAGCTTCATCTATCATGTGGTTCAATATCGACCAGCCTTTGGTATGATCCGGATGGTTGTGTCTGATGCGGTTTCGCTAGTTGTTTATTGTACGTGATTGATTCTGGACTAATGACCGATTGCTTGTGATACTTTGATGCCATGGAAGTAAAAACAGAAGCTAGTATACGCACGTTGTCCAGTAGTAAGGGTTGAGAAAGCAGCTAGCTGCGCCCTCGGACTGTTTTGGCCGTAAGTCAGGGTGTAAAGTTGGTCCTAAACCATACATTAAGAGGTTTAAAACTTTAGCTAGTTTAAAACTATCCACAGACACTTATTAGTGAGTAAACTGATCATAGATCAAAACTTATGCTGCATCGTGTGGCAGTGGCAGCTCAGTGGTTAGGATGTTGGACTACTGATTAGAAGGTCATGAGTTCAAACCCCAGCACTGCCAAGCTGCCACTGTGGGCCCTTGAGCAAGGCCCTTAACCCTCAATTGCTCAGTTGTATAAATGCCATAAACGTAAGATGCTCTGGATAAGGGTGTCTGCCAAATGCTGTAAATGTAAATCTTAATTCACCTAATCTCCGTCCTAAATAGCATACGAGATTAGAATTAAGTGTGTCCCTCATTTCAGTATGTTGAAATGAGTATCCAAAAGGTACCCGGATCGTCTATGTTTTCAGCTAATATTGCCCACAACTCCCTGCAGGAAGGAAGGAAGGGAGGAGGAGTTGTTCTGTGATGTTTTTTTTTTTTTTTTTTACAGGACTCATTTTAAAGAGGTGTAAATGAAATGTGGAAAAATGAATCAAGGGAATGGTAAATTAAATTATATAGTATAAATTATATAAGTAATAATGAATGAAGAAAAGCTGAAATGCCACGAGGGACGTGTTTGCGGTGACAGTGTGCGTAACTAGGCAACGACGTTCTCATCCGTTACGTGAGGTGTTAGTATTGTACGTCCCGGTACTTGCGTACTCTTTTGCTACACACTCGAAACGTATGTACTTCTTCTTCACAAAAAGAGTATATACTTTCAGTGCATGGTGTAAGTAGGCGAATTGGGACGCAGCGTTTGTCTCACAGAGTGACGCTGTAGCGGGCGGGGGTGTGGATTAGCAGCAGGAGGGGGATTAGTATGGGGATAAACTAATTAACGTGGCACACCTGACACCTATCTTTACCGTTATATTAACGAGCTGTTTGTGTTTCCCTCTCTCTGTCTCTGTCTGTCTCTCTCTCTCTCTCTCTCTCTCTCTCTCTCTCCCTTGAGCAGGGAGCAGGTTGCATATTTACTCGTGAAAAAGCTGCAGAGGTTTCTCCTCTGTTTCTACATGTTTTTATACATTTTTCCCGTTTTACTACCATGCTGTGGCACGAGCTTCAAAAAAAAAAAAAAAATTCGACCCGAATCGGCTGGTTTCTTGAATAGCGTGCCCTCGAAAGTGCTACAAACGTTTTTGGGTAGTGATGGGAATCCTGGGTCAGTTGAGTGAAGTGACAACATCTACGCTTACCCATAGTACTTAAGTTTCTGCGATACGGTCAGGGGTCGCGTTTCTTGTTATTTACGAGAAATATTTGAAGGCGTTGAAAGCTCCGTCATTTCTTTTCATTTCTCAAAACAGGATAAGAAATAAATAAAGTCAGATGAGTCAACATTAATACAGTGTACTGACTGATTTGAGTTTGGATAAAATGAATAATTTCAGTAAAAAGTGCGCTGCATGCAGTAAAGTCAGATATTTTGACTGAATTTTGGTCCATGTCCAGTTACTTGCAGACCTGTTATTAAAAATGCCCCGGTCCTCCACAGCTCTTCATCTTTAATCACAGCCTATATTAGGCATCTGTAAAAAAGCAATTTAACCAACACAGGAAATGAGCGACTCCCATCACGGCCTCTAATTTGCCACTTAGTATGCAAAGAGATCTTAATTTGCTCAGATAATTTCCCCATACCACTACAGGTGCATTTCTGCTCACATTTCCACCTCTGCGCTATAAATCACTAATCAAAGTTTAGACGGTCATGAAGCAATCCGTACAAACGGCTTGTTAGTGAGGGCAGTTGCAACATGGGAGGTTTATTTATCCAACAGGAGGTTCTTACAGGAACGCTGTACTATTCCATGTCTGATTCATAAAATGAGAACAGGAAATTGTTCAACCATGACTTCCTGTTTCACAGGGGTATAAATATGAGGTAACACACAGGCCAAATTCCCTTAGTCATTCATAACAATGGGTAAGACCAAGGAATATAGCTGTGATGTGCGGCAAAAGGTTGTTGAGCTCCACAAAATGGGAAGTGGCTATAAGAAAATAGCACAAGCATTGAAAATGCCCATTTCCACCATCAGGGCAATAATTAAGAAGTTCCAGTCAACTGGAAATGTTATGAATCAACCTGGAATAGGACGTGTGTCTATATTGTCTCAACGCACTGTGAAGAGGATGGTTCGAGTGGCCAAACAATCTCCAAGGATCACAGCTGGAGAATTGCAGAAGTTAGTTGTGTCTTGGGGTCAGAAAGTCTCCAAAACTATAATCCGAAGTCACCTACATTACCATCAAGTTTGGAAGGGTTTCAAGAAAAAAGCCTCTACTCTCAACCAAAAACAAACTCAAGCATCTTCAGTTTGCCAGACACTACTGGACCTTCAAATGGGATCGGGTTCTATGGTCAGATGAAACCAAAATAGAGCTTTTTGGCAATAAACACCAGAGGTGGTTTTGGCGCGCACAGAGAGGTAGCCATATGGAAAAGTACCTCATGCCCACGGTTAAATATGGTGGTGGCTCTTTAATGTTTTGGGGCTGTTTTTCTGCCAGAGGACCTGGACATTTTGTTAGGATACATGGCATCATGGACTCTATCAAATATCAATAAACATTAAATGAAAACCTGACTGTCTCTGCTAGAAAACTTCAAATGGGCCATGGTCGGATCTTCCAGCAGGACAATGATCCAAAACATACATCAACATCAACACAAAAATGGTTTACTGACCACAAAATCAAGGTCCTGCCATGACCATCCCAGTCCTCTGACTTGAAACCCATAGAAAACCTGTGGGGTGAACTGAAGAAGAGAGTCCACCAGCGTGGACCTCGAAATTTGAAGGATCTGGAGAGATTCTGTATGGAGGAATGGTCTCAGATCCCTTGCCATGTATTCTCCAACCTCATCAGGCATTATAGGAGAAGACTCAGAGCTGTTATCATGGCAAAGGGAGGTAGCACAAAGTATTGACTAAAAGGGTGACAATAATTGTTGCACACCTATATTTAACAAAGTTTTATTTTTTATAAACCTGTGTTTTGTTTGCGATTGTTTGATATCCATGAGAGAGTATTTTTGTGAATTTTTCTTAACAAAAGATCAAAACGTTAAACTACAAAGACAATTTTTCACAGCCTTCTTTGCTCATATTTACAGAGGGTGCCGATATTAGTGGAGGGGGTGGAGGAAGTCATCACATTCATTCAAGTCAACAAGATATTATCACTTGGTAAGATATCTTTTTTTTGCACTATAACTTGTCTCGTGGATGTTCCACTACATTAAATATAACTATAAATGAATAAAAAAGCATCTTTAATAAATGTAAAAATAAATAAACAATTATCTTCGGGTGGTTATAGAACTCCAGATCAACCCAACGCTGATTATTTTCCCATTACACCACACCCCCAAGTGTTTTATTCCTTACTGAATAAACTGGACCACACATATATTTTTTCAAATAACTTTAGGACATATTTTATGACTTAACATGCTACTAGATAGGTAAACTATTATTATTATTATTATTATTATTATTATTATTATTATTATTATTAAGGATACTAATACTGATAAGGTTTGTAAAATGTTCATGCTCTTGGGCCAGACATAAGCTTCATTACATAGACAACAAACAAAATTAAAACTTACTAATCAACATTTAATTTATGCTACAATTTAATCAAATCTGATGATTAATGGAACTTAATGAAATTTGTATTGCATGCTCCTCAGTGAAGTTAATTCTTTTTTTTGTGTGTGTGTGTGTGTGTGTGTGTGTGTTTCACCAGCGTGGCCTTTCTATCCATAAAAGGTATTGCTCTTTCCTTCCATAAAGTAGTGCAGTAGTCTGTGGTGTGAGATACACAGCGTAACGAGGACAGCGTGTAGATGAACTACGTGCCCTTTAGGAGAATTATGTATCGTTTGAAAGAACATCTGGAGTAGTGTTTCTGTAAGAGAGCATAATACACTGACGTGCGTCGTAAAAGTTGTAACAAAGGACGTAGACAATAAGCAGGTGTTTGATGACAGGATGTGAAGTGAGGAATTTTTTTTTTTTTTTAAATGTCCGTCTGTCTGCGTCCTCACAGAGCATCTCTGACTTTTCAAAAGTTTTTAAAAAATATATATACTAAAGCTCAGAATTTTTTAAAGAAATAAATATCAGTGGACACTCAGGGTTTAGGTATCAGTATCAGTATTGAATAAGAAAAAGTGTTATCGTGCCGTCTGTAGAAATAAACGATAAGCAAATAAGCAACATGATTGAATGAATCTTCTCTTTTTGGATGAGATAAAAATCCACAATTCACACTTCAGTTTTTTTTTTTTTTTGTTGGTTTTTTTTTAGAAGAAGAACCCATAATCAATTAATCTCCACCTGCGGTGGTAGCTCTGATCCTGCCAAATTCCTCACCTTGGCTGAATATGTGATGGTAATAAAATCATCAAGTCCAATCTGCTCTGGAAGAACTTGCGATTTCCCACCGTGCTCGGCTAATCCGGCTTTTGAAATTGATATCTTATCTTAGCACAATTTTTGTTTTTTAATTGGGGAAAAAAAACAAAACAAAAAAAAAAAAAACAATCATCTCAACCTGGTTCTGAAAGTAAGCAAAATAATCAGTTTATACTCGATAAAATCTATTAGGGAGAAAATGCTGAAGCCTCCTGAAGCCTCCCTCATGCCAGGCCTTTCCTCTATGCAGGGTTTGCAAAAAAAACAAAAAAAAACCAAACAAACAAACAAAAAAAAAAACAGCAAATATTTGAATGGCAGGTGGATTATTTTTTAGCCAGAAGGCAGTGGGAGTGAGAGGCTGAGGCATCCATTAGAGCTCAGTGAAGAGGTGTGGAGAATCAGTCCTCCTGAGTCCAATGAGCTGATCCATCCGAATCAGACATGACTGTCCTTCATTCCAAATTTCCTTCTCTCTCTCTCTGTCTCAGTCTGTGGTCTGGCTGATCCGTGTGCCTCCACATGAGGGTTGGCGTACGTCCTTAAACTGTCCAGCCAGCAGCCACTGTAGGGCCAAACGATTCTGAGTAAGCGCTCCGTCCGCATTTCCACCCGGACGCGGTGCGGCTCATTAGGCAACATTCATAAGGGTCTGTCTGAAATGCACTGATGTGTGTTGCTGGTTTGTGGGCGGAGACTGACTTTAAGTCAAAAATCCTTAAGGATTTTTAAGTTCTTTAGTTAAAAGAATTATTTATTTTCACATGTATATGGATATCGGCAGATACTTCGGTAAAGGAAAAGGAAAAAAATGGGGTAACGTGCCATCTCAAACACTTCATTAATCAATCAGTCCCTCCACGATTTCGCAATTTTGCGATCGCAGAGATTAACACAAAATCAAGCAAACGCCGCGATATTCGGAGGGGCTTGCATTTTTTCAAAATTACCGCAGATTTGGGCCAAGGCGCGTCATGTGACGTCATCACAACGCGTATTCGGCCGAAGCCCTCTTCGATCCAGGTGCGTCGAACATGAGCACAGCTAAAAGGTCTCATTTACCAACAAACATCGTAGATCGCGAAAGATCGTACTAAAACTGTTTCGTGCGATCGCAATTTCGCCAATTCAATTAGTTTTCTGCAAAGAAGCACAAAAAAAAAGCTGCATCGCAAATTTCTTTCTAAAAAGCCGCAGCAAAATCGAGCATTTTTGGCCGCAACAATCACAAAAAACTCAGCGAAATCCTGTACGGACTGATAAAATTTACTAACAGTTATACTGTGCAGAATTTTTACATTAAAAAGAGAAAGCGAAAGGCTTTGTTCGTTCGTTCGTTCTCTCATTTTCTTTCTCTCTCTCTCTCTCTCTCTCTCTCTCTCTCTCTCGGGATGAGGCCTTGCTGTCAGTGGGAATCATGTGAGAGGAAAAGAGGGATGAATGAGTGAAACAGTGCAGCGTCTCGCCGCTGAGTTTGGGCCTGCGGGGACGACCACACAAAACGCATAAATCACCAGACCTTGCTTTGTGTGGACCACACACACACACACACACACACACACACACACATTAAGCACAAATCATTATGCTCCAACTAGAGGAAATGCTCTCTAACACATACACACACACCCTCCGTGAAACCGAGCTTAAGGAATATGCATTGACTATGAATAACACATGCAGTGAGTGACGTTTGTTCTTTAGAATTCGGAGAAATGTAATGTTTTATTTTCAGGTTGTTGATTGTGGCCTGTGGAATGTTGGTCCACTCCTCTTCATCGGCTGTGTGAAGTTGCTGGATATTGGCAGGAACTAGAACACACTGTCGTATACGCCGATCCAGAGCATCCCAAACATGCTCAATGGGTGACATGCCTGGTGAGTATGCTGGCCATGCAAGAACTGGGATGTTTTCAGCTCCCAGGAATTGTGTACAGATCCTTGCAACATGGCGCCGTGCATTATCATGCTGCAACATGAGGTGATGGTTGTGGATGAATGGCACAACAATGGGCCTCAGGATCTCGTCACGGTATCTCTGTGCATTCAAAATGCCATCAATAAAATGCACCTGTGTTCGTTGTCCATAACATACGCCTGCCCATACCATAACCCCACCGCCACCATGGGCCACTCGATCCACAACACTGACATCAGCAAACCGCTCACCCACACGACGCCATACACGCTGTCTGTCATCTGCCCTATACAGTGAAAACCGGGATTCATCTGTGAAGAAAACACCTCTCCAAAGTGCCAGACGCCATCGAATGTGAGCATTTGCCCACTCAAGTTGGTTATGACGACGAACTGCAGTCAGGTTGGGACCCCGATGAGGACGACGGGCATGCAGATGAGCTTCCCTGAGACGGTTTCTGACAGTTTGTGCAGAAATTCTTTGGTTATGCAAACCGATTGTTGCAGCAGCTGTCCGGGTGGCTGGTCTCAGACGATCTTGGAGGTGAAGATGCTGGATGTGGAGGTCCTGGGCTGGTGTGGTTACACGTGGTCTGCGGTTGTGAGGCCGGTTGGATGTACTGCCAAATTCTCTGAAACGCCTTTGGAAACGGCTTATGGTAGAGAAATGAACATTCAATTCACGGGCAACAGCTCTGGTGGACATTCCTGCAGTCAGCATGCCGACTGCACGCTCCCTCAAAACTTGCGACATCTGTGGCGTTGTGCTGTGTGATAAAACTGCACATTTTAGAGTGGCCTTTTATTGTGGCCAGCCTAAAGCACACCTGTGCAATAATCATGCTGTCTAATCAGCGTCTTGATATGCCACACCTGTGAAGTGGATGGATTATCTCGGCAAAAGAGAAGTGCTCACTAACACAGATTTAGACATATTTGTGAACAATATTTGAGAGAAACAGGCTTTTTGTGTACATAGAAAACGTCTTAGATCTTTGAGTTCAGCTCATGAAAAATGGGGGCAAAAACAAAAGTGTTGCGTTTATGATTTTGTTCAGTATAAATACTGTGTGCCATTATAAGGCTCATACACAATCACGAATTCTCTTTCAAATGTGCCCGTGACTAATAAAAACATAGCTCAGCGATCACCTAAAGCTGCACTGGGCAAACCGAGCCACTCATGGCTCGATATGATTGACGATGAGTGTGACGAAAGCTCTTCATAATCAGCTTACTCAGGATTACACTTTTCCACCATTAGGAGTTCGTGCATACGCATACTCAGGAGTGCACGTAAACATACATGTATCAACTCCACGCTTGCTGATATGATTTCCCTCGCTCAAACAACAGCAACGTCAGCAAGATTATTCTTATAATATTGGGGGCGGGACACTTCAGTCTAGAGAGCGTTCGATTGGGCAGGAAATCTGACAAGAAGCTGAAGTGCAGAATGATGTCATCAAAACGGGTGATCCGTATTGGTGGTAGAGAGAGACTGTAAATTTTGAATGTGTATATCTTCTAAATGCAAAGTTTGTCGTTGTTTTGGAGCTCACTAGCTTATAGATAACCTTAAGGTGAACACATTCATACTAAAAGCCACAAAACTTCCATTCTGATTTCATGGGGACTTCACATTTAAAATTTGAAACTGTGACCTTTGGTATCCTTTTCTTTTCTTCTTTGTTCAAAATTTCCATTCCAGATTATTTTTTAGACATCCTGATTGATGCATAATGGTATTTTTAAGAGCAGATTTATATATATATATATATATATATATATATATATATATATATATATATATATATATATATATATATATATATATATATATATATGTGTGTGTGTGTGTGTGTGTGTGTGTGTGTGACAAATAAATTTAAAAATATCTCATGTTTATCTGCTCACATTTATGTCCCAAAAGTTTTGCTGCATATAAAAAATACCATTATTTAAATAAACGTTATTATTAGAAAGATTGTTTTTTCTGAGGAAATGTGAGCTGCCCATTCTAATTATTGAAGGGTGCAAATAATTCTGGGGTTGACTGTGCGTGTGTGTGTGTGTGTGTGTGTGTGTGTGTGTGTGTGTGTGTGTGTGTACTAAACCTTAAGCACAAACACCTTAACTAATTATGCCAGAATGTATACGCATGAGAGCTTTTATCCTTCAGTGAGCGAATCTATTCCTCTCTTTCAAAGTAAAGCACAACTCTCAGAGCTCTCTGACTGTATAACACACACACACACACACACACACACACACACACACACACACACACACACGAATCTGCCAGGCTCTGAAGGGCTCTAGAGGGCAACAGGATGTTCTCCTAAGTGTTTCTGTCGAGCAAAAAAAAAAAAAAACCTGTGTTCATCAGCACACAAAAACAATGTTTCCACCACCAGGAAACACACACACACACACACACACACACACACACACACACACACACACACAACCTCCAAATTCCCAGCTCCATTATAACTCTATTAATAATGAGTATCACACATTAGCGCACATGCATCGTGTCACACACTTATTTCACACACGGCTGTCACACACTCCTCCAGCGTCGTTCTGTCGGTCTTCACTCAGCACTGATGCTTTTCTCAATATGCTGCTAATTAGGTTTTGTAGAGGCGACTGGAGTATTTTTAACTTCAGTGATGAAAAATGGTCCTATCTTAAGTGTGTAAGAATGTCCATGGATATGTTTTATAACACGTCTCACACACACACACACACACACACACACACACCTTCTCGACTACCCTGGCCTTCCTGCTGTGCACAGAGATAGTGGGAGGGTCTGTACGTCTGATTGATGTTCCACACGGAGAGATGATGGATTTTAGTAAAGGAGAGAAATGGGGGAGGGGCTCTAGATCCCGAGGATAAAAATAGGGGTCTTCCAGCACAAGGCACATTGTCTTTATTCACCTCTCTCTTTCCTTGTCTTTATATCTTTATAACTGATGTCTTCCTTTTCTGCTTCCTCACGTTCAAATTTTTCACCACAAATTCCCTTCTTCTTTTCATTATCTTCCTTTTCCATCCCCATACATTCCCTTCCTCCTTCCTTTTCCTTACATTCATTCTTTTTCCATTCTCTGTATATTCCCTTCCCCTTTTTCCATTTCCCCTAATATTCTCTTTCCTTTTCCCTAACATTCCCTTCCTCCTTCCCTTTCTTTTCCATTCATTCTGTTTTCTCATGTCTGTATATTCCCTTATCTTTCCTTTTACTTACGCTGACATTCTTTTTCCTTTCTCCATATATTTCTTTTCCATTTCTTTCCCTTTACATTCACTCCCCATACTTTCCCCTCTTTTTCCATTCTCCATATATCCATCCGTTTTCTGTACCGCTTATCACTGCACAGGGTCACGGGGGGCCTGGAGCCTATCCCAGGGGACTCGGGGCACAAGGCAGGGGACATCCTTGACGGGGTACCAAAACATCGCAGGGCACAATCGCACACACATTCACACACTACAGGCAATTTGGAAATGCCAGTCAGCCTACAACACATGTCTTTGGACTGGAGGAGGAAACCAGAGTACCCAGAGGAAACCCCCGAAGCACGGGGAGAACATGCAAGCTCCATGCACAAAGGGCAGAGGCAGCTACTGTGACCTCACCGACCCTCCCCCCTTCATTTCCTTCCCCTTTCCTCTCCTTTTATCGTTTTCCTTCGCCATCAAATTTCCCTTTCTTTTTCGGTTTCCTTCTTTCCTTAATCCTTTTTTCTTATCCTTCACTTTCCATTCGTTTTCCTTTCCCTTTCTCTTTTCATTCTCATTCCCTTCTTTTTTCTTCCTTTTCCTTTCCTTATATTCTCTTACAGTTTTATTCGTTCCATTTCCGTTCCCTTATGCTACCTTTCCCATCTCCATTCCCTTCTGTTTCTTTTCCTTTCCCTTTTCTTTCCTTTCTACATCCTTTCCTTTCCTATTCTGTCTCCTTTCTTTTCATTTCCTTTCCTTTCATGTGCCCTCTCCCACTTCCCTTCCCTTCTGTTTCATTTCCTTTCCTTTTCTTCTTTTTTATGTTTCTTTTCCCATTTCCATTTCCCTTCTATTTCCTTTCCTTTCCTCACCTGTTCCCGGTCCCTTCTGCTTCACTCCACTTTTCTCCCATTACCTTTCAGTTTCCATTCCTTCCTTTTTTTCTCCTTTCCTTTCCTTTCCTATGTTACACTATGTTACGTTATATTCCCTACCGCTTGTCGTTCCGTTCGGGTGGTTAGTGACAGTCGAACAGCGTGTGTGTGTGTGTGTGTTTATGTGATCTGTGTTCATCCGTTCGTGGTGTGTGTGTGTGTGTGCAGTGACCTCAAGACTACTTATGCAAACCAGCCACTGCTGATGCCTTCTGCTGAATGTTGAATTCATGCGCCTTCTGCCGTGTGTGTGTGTGTGTGTGTGTGTGTGTGTGTGTTTGTGTGTGTGTCATACAAAAGAAGCCACACAAAACAGATAATCCTGTCTCTTGGCTTCTACACAGAGAGAAAAGCACTGATGTGTCACAAACCAGATTTTACATGACAATCTATAACATGTGTAACGTTAAAGCACAGACGGAGTTCACAGCGCTATCAGGAGCGTAACAGCTCTGTGTTCATCAGCCAGACACAAGACATGCTGTTTCACCTCTGACCTCCAGGCTGCTTATCTCCGTCACCACACGCACACACACACACACACACACACACACACACACACACACACACACACACACACTCACACACACTCACACTTCTCCCATGTATATGCTTCCACACATCCCTCCATCTGTATGCTACAGAGGCGCCTCGTGGCCCTGGAGGGGTCTCTGGCACAAAATCATAGAAGTGTTGCCTCATAAATATTTACTAATGGACATTTTAAGAGCACATTTCCTGCACCGCTGTTCTTTACATCGGTCGGTAAAGACAGATTTCTCTGTGGTATCTCTCTCGGACAGAGCGATGTTGGCCCACGGCCCTTAACGTTCAACAGCTACATGCCTGGTTTATAGTCTGGGTAAAATTAGGATGCCGATGAATAATGTATAAATTATGGATTAGGGTGAGCACTTAATGCACTTTTAAGTTTAAAAAGCGTTAAAAAGTGTTTATTTTCCAACATATAAACCAAGGTGCAGTCGATATTTACATTTTTGAACACTTCAAATGCATAATTTATATTTTTCCTATTTGTATTTCACAGTGATGAAGAAGTATTTTAAACCGTTTTACGTTTAATGTTTATTACGTAAGAGTAAAACACACTTCAGGATGTGCCGTTATAGGAAAATAATCCACGAGGAGGTGCTGTGATGTGACCCGGAAACCCCAAAGCGGAAATGGATTCCTATAACTGCACTGTAACTATTACACTTTTTAATTTAATGATTAACTACAGTTCATGTTTCTTTAACCGTTTATAGTATAACGTTATGGAACGTCTGCTAGACAAACGACTTTTGACATAACAGCTGTATGAACGTGTCGTTTTCTCTCGAAGTTAGGAAGCAGAAGAAATTCGACTCATGCCGACACTGGAGACTCCTTCCATAAATGCTAAACAATCATAGCACCATTTCTGTGTTTTTCTTCGTTAACGTACAGCATGTTTTTAAATCTGTTGATTATTAGTCTTAGATCATGTAGATTGTTCAACCATACAAGTCACTGCAAATGAGCTGTTACTACATTTACGGCATTTGGCTGACTCTCTTATCCAGAGCGACTTACATCTATGCCATTTATACAACTGAGCAGTTAAGGGCCTTGCTCAAGGGCCCACAGTGGCAGCTTGGCAGTGTTGGGGCTTGAACTCACAACCTTTTGATCAGTAATCCAACGTCTTAACCACTGAGCTACTACTGCCACTGCAGTGCTTGTTACTAGAGGTGTAACGATGCATCGCAGTGCAAAACCGTGATGAGGTGCACCACGAGAACATGCAGTTCACATCATGGAAATCAGCACTGTATTAATTATGTATGTCATGCAGTTGCACTTTTTGAACACCAGAGGTCCCAATCTGTGTAACCCAAAGGGATAAAATATACAGAGAGCACGGAATTCGGGAAGTCGAAACACGGAAGTCGAGCATTTTAGCCGACTTTGGAGCTCTATTTCTGGTTAAAATGACGTCTCGGGGACTGCTACGGAGCTCATTATGTTTCAATCACTTCCCCGGGTCAGACCCTTTGTTTATTCAATCAAATTTTGGGGAGAATTTATAAACCTATTTATTTATTTTTAAGATACACTGAACCTGTAGTATGCTTTGTTTATAATATTAAACCACAATTTCTGATTTATTTCATTTTATACAAACAAAAATGCAAATTGTTTTGAATTGTTTATGATTCAGAGATTTTTTTTTTTTTTTTAAAGGACTTTTTTCAGTCATAATTTTTCTTCGTAAAAGTTTTTTTCAAAATATCATGTGAATCGAATTGAATCAAATCGTGACCGGAGAGTATTGTTACACCCCTAGCTGTTACTATAGAAATGATAACATATCAGAACGAGCACATTAATACAATCCTGTGGTCTGAACTATAGCTGGAACTACTAATTCCATCTTTAATCCACACCTTCGGATTTGAGCACTGTCCACTGTGTTATAATTCTAATCAGAATTAAACAAACAAGAAAAACAAAACGAGTGCACAGTAATGCTGCAGTCATCCAACTTACATCCAACTCATAAAAAAGGGTTTAAAAAGTACACTAAAGGAACGAAGACGTTCCCTGATCTATTCACAAGTCGCGAGGGTTCCACTGGAACCAACTGGATTTGCTGTGCTCCACTTCCAGCGCTTTTTTTTTTACCTTCTTTGTCTTTCCAGAAACCCTCTGCATGTAGCAGATGATGACCTTGGACACGACATGAAAAAAGGAAGTACTGAACACCTCTGAGCTGTCAACGTGGTGACAAAAAATTTACCCTAAAGGTAGCAGTATATCAAGAACAGAGCATATTCAAAGCGTAGTGTCCTGGCATCGTTTTAGTGAGTCCAGTAAATACCTAAACAACTTAATAACAAACCATCATGACTGATGTTTTGAAAGGATATAAACAAGCTGTACATCAGGACGGCTTTCCGTCCAATTTTTTATTACCTTACTGCGAACACTGGCAGATCACTTCATCACTTCAGCATGGCATTTCACAATGGGCATTTAATTTATGGCAGGATTTCATAAAGCATGCAGCATCTCCTGCCAAACCACACACCAACAACAATGCCATCTCAAAACCGAGCGCTGCTTGTCCATTTTAATAATACTCTGTGGTGCAGTGCAGCGTTTATACATTATACACTACATACTGCATTACCTCCAAAGATATTTACAACAATGAATTTACTCTTCTATTGGTCGTCTGAACAAGGCTATTAGATTAAGACTTGCTTCTTTCACTCTTCAGAAATGTCTAGGTTATATCTAGAACATCTGAAGGAATTCTTAAAGGTGGACAGAAGATGCTAAGAACCCCTAAGCAGAGGCGTAGCTACAGGAAAGGAAACTCCTTGGGGCCTCGAATTTTGAGGGAACCTCCCGAAGGCCGGCACTATGTCCATGAAAATGTCAAATCTCAAAGCAGGGCAAAGTCTCGCTAGCAAGTTCATTTTGAATTTCAAGCAAAATCTAGCAAGCAGCTAGACAGCCATGAGTCGGCGCTCGGTCTGGAGTGCGTAATGTTAATTGTTTAGTTAGCGTTCATCATGGAATTCATAATTTTGTTCAGATTGGTTCGATAGCTTGGTCTTTTTAAAGTATATACGGAGTACAGAAGTCACATGGGTGTTCTTTGTATCCTGCGTGATGTAACGATGGTTTATCTAATTAGAAAGCTTGATCTAGCACTAGATCTAACATACAGACTATAAAACTTAATGTAACACTTTCAGACAATTATTCTGGAGTTAACTCATTGTACTGATTGTTTATAAAGGCATCAGTTTAACATAATGGCAATAAAGAGGGCCCCCTGGATTTGCCTGCCACTGTCCCGATAATCGCCTCAGGCACTAATTATCTGAAGAACCTTCGAAGAAGAATGTAGATGAGTTTTCTTTGATGGCACAGAACCAGGAGTGGGGCAAATATCCATCCATCCATTTTCTGTATCGCTTATCCTACACAGGGTCACGGGGAGCCTGGAGCCTATCCCAGGGGACTTGGGGCACGAGGTGGGGGACACCCTGGACGGGGTGCCAACCCATTGCAGGTCACAATCGCGCACACACCCATTCACACACTATGGACAATTTAGAGATGCCTATCAACCTATAACTCTAAAGCACAGGGAGAACATGCAAACTCCACGCACACAGGGTGGAGGCGAGACTCGAACCCTGGAGGTGTGAGGCAAACATGCTAACCACTAAGTGGGGCAAATATGCTTTATTATTATTATTATTATTATTATTAATGATGATAATAATAATAATAATAATAATACAAATTAATAAAAAGGTAAACTGATGTACACCATGTCTACAGTAAAGACATTCGTCCAGCACAGCTGGACAACAAATCGTGATGGACCACTGCAACACAGTGTTCCTATCTTAAAGGAGATTGATTCATCTTTGGGAGAGCGGTTCAGTGGTTAAGGCTTTGGGTTATTGATCAGAAGGTTGTGAGTTCTAATTCCAACACCCCCAAGCTGCCAACATTGGGCACTTGAGAAAGACTTTTAACCTCCTTAACTTGCACAAATGAGTACCGTATATGCAAGTCATACAGCCTACTATACTACATATGAGTGCGTTATATTGATAAAAAGAAACCCACCTGCCAGTGAGAAAAGACTTACCGAGAAGCCGGCCCAGAAAGGACAGGAATGCCTGACTCTGGGAGAGGTAGTAAGAGCCAAAGCCGCGAAGCTCACAGCCAAAATGAGACTCCCGAGCACCATCTGCGCCACACCGAGCGACAGCATGAGGCGAGTCCGCGTTCGGAGCTCCCTGAGCCGCGAAAGGCTGCGGGACAGCGCCGCCGGACTCAGAGAGCCGCCTCCTGCTCTCGGCATGGCGTTCACAGGCATGATCTCGACGACAAAGGGTTCGGGGTTCAACTCGAAAACTTCACTGCAGTACTTCCTAATTCAGAATTCAGTTATCCAGGCACATGAAGACCGGTGCGCAGCGTGATGCGAGTGCGCACGGAGCATCCTGGAGCTCTCTTCGTAAACAAATTGGGGGGGGAGGAGAAACGTTCTCCCTTAACGTTACACTGCTCTCGGTGTTGTCTCACCGCGCTGGTCTTAAGGTGTAAGAGAAGACGAAGAAGAAGTATCTCCAAAGTAGGTTTGGAAAGAACGTTATCCGGGGAGCGGGTAAAAAAAAAATAAAAAAAATAAATGAAATAAATGAAAAGAAATCGTACACAGTCGTACAAGGCGCACTTTGAGGACGCGCGTGCTAGAGGTGATCCATCAAATCCATGTCAGAGCGTCACGGTTGCTAAAGCGACCAATGGTCCTCCTTGAGTCATCATTGCTAATAAGTGACAAATAAAGGTGATGGAAACAAAATGTGAAAATGAAAATTAAATGTAAGGTGCGGTTTTTTTTGTTTTTTGGTTTGGTGTGAGCTGGATGGTGCGTCCGCGTCCGTCAGGTGATGCAGTGCGTGTTAAAAGGCTGCATATGGCGCGTTTCTCGCTCTCTCTCTCTCTCTCTCTCTCTCTCACACACACACACACACACACACCCCACAGCACTGGCTTTGACACCAAGGACGCGAACACCATCTACCGTCACCATCATCGATAGAAGAAAAACTAAGGAAAACTGAATGTCCTGTTTTAGTGATATTCCTGTTCAGCACATTTAGAAGACGCTTCTGGGATGTATAGGTCGTCCTGTGACTCAAAGACACTCAAGTGAGGATGGAAAGACCATGTCTTTTAATTTTTAAATTTTTGGTCAATATTTTTGTGTGTGTAAAAATGAGCCGCACTCAGCAATGTCATAGTAAAACAACAGGATGTGTTATGGTAATATTTAAAGGTAAGGCATGTTACAAATTAGGTCCGTTTGACACGCATTTGTATTACAAGACGTGTGAAAATATCTTCTGAAATATCCCCACCTAGAGGCCAACCATGGGAACTGCACAATTGCGCTAGTGCTGGATGAGACACGTTTTTCATACAATGCGTGAACTGAGCCAAATGTGTTCCGGTAACAGTGAGAAGAAACACGTGAAACCAACCAACAAAACAAACCAACCAACTACCTGAATTGGCGAAATCGCAGTTGCATGAAATTATATTGCACGGTCTTTCGCAGTGATGTTTGTTTTTGCTGTACTCCTGTTCGACACACGCGAATCATTGGAGGCTTTGGCTGAACGCGCGTTGTGATGACGTCACGTGATGCATCTTGGCCCAAATCTGCGGACATTTTTAAAAATTGAAAGCTTCTGCGAATATTTCCTTGATTTTGTGTCAATTTCTTCGATTGCAAAATCCTGGAGGGACTTTTTAAAGGTCCAATCAGTGGTCCTTAAGCTCCAACTATGTATCTTAAGTTGTTCTTAAAGGTATAACGATAAACACTAAATGTACCCCTGCAGCAACTGTTTTTCCTGAGAGTGTAAGCACTCAGCTTGGTCATTCCTTTCGATGACAGCGTTCAGTCAACTCCAGAATTATTGGCACTTTTTGAGAGAATGGGCAAAAATTATTTTATTTATTCATCTTCAGTAAAGCTCTTCAGGGTCGCAGTGGATCTGAAGTCCATCCCGGGAACACCTATCAGGATAGAAATGTTTCATCATAGACTAAAGGTGATAAGACCAAGCTCTAAATACGCCTGTGTTAGCAAGGAGTGTAGAATAATATACTGCTCATATACTGAGAGGTGGATGGTGTTTGTCTCTTGGTATCTACGTAGTTTGCTTCAGAGACTTCCCCTCATTAGCATCATGTTAGCAGGAAACTCTATCCTCTATCTCTGCACTCTGTCCTTCCTGTCCTGCTCCAGTTAAGAAAAGTGACACAACAACACACCGAGCTGGAGGCGGATGAGGAGGAAATGGATGTGCTGTGAGATTCGTCACTGTGCTGTGCTCCATCGCTGGGAGGGAGGTGATTTAGCACACTTCAGACTCTCCTGCTGTCACTAAATGCTTCATTTTACAAGCGCTTTAGGGGGAAATGCGGTCATATCACAGGATTTGGATTCTTTAAGGGGCCGTTCATATATCGCGCCTAAAAACGCGTAGAAAACGCGGCCGCGCCGCTTTCACCTTCTTTCTGAAGCGCTCAGGAGCTTGCGCGCCCGTGGTGTCTGCCGGTGCTAAGCAACCACGAGCTGCGCTCTCCATGACGACGAGGACATTTTAGCACAGGATGGATTTACAGCACCGCAAATCCCTTGCAGTAGCTCTGCTACTAGATTTATTTATGGAGAAGAGGAAAAAAAAAAATCCGCCGTGTTTGGGTGCACACCATCCTTCAAGCATGTAAAAAAAAACATGGAGATTTTCACCAACTAGAGCTCCGTCTGGACGATGGGAGATTCAAAGCCGGAAAGGGTGAAGCTGATTGGTTGGTTCTTGTCACATGACCTGCAGTGCACTTGTGGCATTCTGAAAAGTTGGGATTTTGGGAAGCTCTCTATATGAGCGCAAAAGACGTGATCTGTGAGAGTTCATAACTTCCAAAAAAAAAAAGGGGTTCTATTTAGAAGGAAAAACTTTGTTGTGGGGTTCATAGAACCTTTAAGGTTTCCTCCAGAGGGACAACCCTAGAACCATAAAGAGTTTTTTACAAAAAATGTAGGAGTGTATGGCCAGAGGAAGAGTGTGAATTATGTATTTATTTATTTATTTATTTAGTGTTGCTGTTGTTGTTTCCAGCACAATGTAGATGTAGTGTAGCTCAATGTATTTAGCTTTACAGTTTAGCTCAATGTAAATCAAGCGGTTTTTAGAGGTCTGGTCAGTGCTCCAAGGTGTTATAATGCATTTGTGCACCGTTTGCCACAAATTATAAATGTCAAAACGTTAATTGCTTCCTTGCGGAACTTGCAGCGTCACATTTCTGTGTGCTGTATCTGCAGCTTTTATTTTTCAGACCATTTAAGATGAACTGCCAGTGCCAATGAATCAGTGAGGAGTTTCATACTAATATAGAGAACCTGCTGATATGCTTTGCATTTAGTGCTAACATCAGAGTAAAGGCTAACATCTGACTCTTATTGGAAAAGTCAAGCATTTTCATTTGTTTATTCAAAAGTAAGCAATCCTTGAAGAAACGTGGCATGGGAAATAAAGCTTTTTTTTTTTCTCTCTCTCTCTCTTTTTTTTTTTTTTAAAGACTTTCAAGCTTTTGTGTGGAAACTAGAACATGACATATAAAGAGAAATAGGCAGCATTGTGCCAGTTTCCTGTAACTCATTTTTGGATTGGGTTGAATGGAGCAAAACAGACATACAGCTTATATAACGTTAAGTCATAAATACATCATGATGTGGACAGAGATGATGCTCTAGGCAAAGCCTAGCAGATCATGATTGTTTCGAGCTGATGGATCTTACTGATCGTCTCCTGCTATTTGCTGTCATAATAAATTGCATTAAAAAGGGCTCGGAGTGAAGGACAGAGACACTGATGAGGTGGATGGATTACAGCTTCTCTGCTCTTCTCTAAATGCAGAATTGCCACACTATTGCCACAATAGGTCCTGTAATATAATATAACGTCTTCCAAACTGCTCCAGAAGCCTCGAGCGCAGATCATCTTAGGCCTCAGATAAGGCACATAATTCATATTTTAATTAATAGTGATGTGGAATTGAGCCTCTGAGGGCAGTAGGGCTCGATTCATCAGGCTTATCTCCAAACTGAGAGATGTCGCATGCATAATTCTGCAGTGTCTTCCTCTCTCTCGTTCTCTCAGACAGACGCTCCCACAGGTTCAGAGGCACGAATGCCAGCTCAGTTGGCAGACGAGCACCCACTGCTGATAGAATGAGTCAGCACACACACACACACCATAATTTCTCACACGAGCTAAGATTTAACGCCCACGCTTCGGAAAATTAAAGTACGGCTGACTCCGTTCCCTGAACCGTTTCTCTGTCTGCTAGATCAGAGGTAGCTCAGTTTCGATTATAGATGGCTAGAATTCTGTGAACATATCTGCACTTGTTGGAAATACCTTGCCGAGGTCAAAATTACAGACCTAACGCAGCACGTTTTTCCAAAATTATTTCAAACTTCAATTTCTGCATGAACTTGAAAATATTATAAAGAATGCATAAATGGCTAAATGCATAAATGGCCCATTGAGGAACTAAGACCAAATACACAAAATACAAAAGATACAAAATATGTATTTAAAATCACAGTTATATAACAGGAACTAATCATAACTAGGGGACTCAAGTCTCTAATTCACTGACTTGTGAGATAACTACAACTCGACTGCAACTCGTACATTGGGACTCAAAATTAGACTCAGACACTACAGCTTGGGATTCTGGTCTTGACTTGTACTGAATGGCTTTGGAATGTGGACTCAACTCTGACTTTTATTTAAGACTCTGCATTTACATTTACATTTACGCATTTGATAGACTTTGTTTCTCCAAGAAAACAAAGCTTCAGGCTAGTACAACTTGCACTCTACAATTTAAGACTCTGGTCTCAACTCTGACTCCATGGCTTGGGGGTCTGGGCTGGACTCAGGCTTTTCTCTCAGTGAACTGACGTAAACTCGACACTTTGGGAATCCAGTCTCGACCACGACTCTACAGAGACACTGGTCTAGACTCAGACTCTAGGGTAAGAGATGCTGGTCTAAGCTCAAATTCAGTGGTTTGGAACTTTGGACTCGACTCAACTCGGACTCTATGGCTTGAGACTCAAGGCTTGGGTCTCAACCTGATCTATACAGCTTATGAAGCTGGATTGATTCAGACTCTATGGCTCAGGATTGTCATCTTAACCTGTCATATAAAGCTTGGGACTTTGGACCAGTACTAAATGGTTTGGGACTTTGGACTTGATTCAAACTCTATGACTTGGAACTCTGGACTCGACTTGGACTGTATGGTTTGGGGGTCTGGAATTGATTTACACTCTGTGACGTCATCTCAACCTGGACTATATAGCTTGGCACTCTGGACTAGACTCAGACTAAATGGTTTGGGACTCTGGACTTGGAACTCTCTTCTCAACCTGGAGATGAAAGGTTTTTCACTGTAACACTGGGGTGTCAACTCTTACTCCATGGCTAGGAAATCTTGACCCAGTGGATTGGGATTCTGGGCTCAACTTGGACTCAGTGGAAAAGCCTTGACCTGATTTATGAAACTGAACAAGTCTGAAACTAATGTTAAAAGATTTGACATGGATCTTTTTAAAGAAACCGAAATCACCTGGCAAATGTCATAAAAGAGAGGTTAGAAAAGAGCAGATGCACAATATTCTGTATCCTGTCACTGTCCAGATGTAAAGTCTTACGATGAGTTGTTTAGCTCATGGTCTGACATACTAGCCAGTTCCCAGCATATAACTGTTTTGTATTATGCATTGATTACGACACTATTTAAACTGTTTGTCTTTGGCCTATTTGCAAGGTTTTGTTTTTCTTTTTTTGTTCTGAGTGATTACTCCTATGCCCTGTATTTGTTTTTTGTACTCATCTTTCAGATCTGGTCTTTCTGTTTTTGGCCTGGCATTTGGAAATTTTGCCCTATTTTGGGACTCTTGCACTTGGACCTCTCATTTTGTCATGTCTTTGCCAAAGCCCTGGGGTATGTCTGAGACGGGTGTCCTGAGTGATGTTGTATGCTACAGGCTACAACATCAGCTGGCTAGACGTGTGCTGAGGTCAGAAAGAGGTCACTGTTTTGGCCGTCAGACTGAATATGCTGCTCTCACTCACAGACAGCTAATTACTTACTCGAGAACAATGTTCACCTGCACTTGGTCTATAGTGAACCGCTTGGCTGGTGCAAAGCCTGAAGAAGCACATTACTTGGTAAAAACCAATTGAGGATTAAACCCCGGCTTAGAGAGGGATTATAGTAATGGAACAGTGGGTCTGTAATCACAGCCGGAGCGCTGAGCTGAAAACACATAGCCTAGATTTACAGCAAGAAATGTGCAAGGTGTATGGAGTTTCTGGGATGCCACAACGTACAAATAAAATATTAATCATAATAATTAATAATGAAAGACACACTCAGAAAGACTGAGACAGAGAAAAAGAGAATTCAAACTCAGTACTAGTATATAGCTATACAGTATATATAGTACTGTGCAAAAGTTTTAGGCACCCTATTTTTTTTAGTATAAACTTTATTATGGCTTTTTTTTTTTAATTTTATGACTTCTTCATTATCAAGTCAGTACAAAAACATTTTAGATTCCCAAACATTAGTTTTCTAGCACAAAATTAAATGAAAAATGTTTGTATGTCATTAAAGAAAGCAGCATATTACGTAAGAGACACTTTTCAGACCAAAAAAAAAAAAAAAAAAAAAAACACAATGAAGGCTGCTGCTGCAAAAATAAGAAGCGAGTGCGAAAGTCAAAGTGTCCAGAAGAACTGTGGCTGGTTCTGCAAGATGCTCAATAAAACTTACCAGCTCATTTCTTTATAAAACTGTTTTTGTCACACCAAATATTGACTTTGTTTCATTTACTACTGTTTACTGCTCTTTACGGTATTTTTGTTATGTTTTTTTAAAATGTAGAAACATTTAATTTCATTATTTTGAAGGCATCTTTGCTCTACTGCATTTCTTTGCATGTGCTTAAAACCTTTGCACAGTACTGTGCATTCAGCTATAATTTCTTTAATATAAATGATAAACTATTGAAAAGTAGCTTTAACCACAACAGGTCAGCAGATCATCCTGTATCTTTTGATGGGTCTGAAATTATTATTCTTGGGAGTCTGAATCTTATATTATTTTCTACTTCCTACTTAAACTATATCCTAAACTTTTATTAATATATATTAATAAGAAAAAACCACATGATTTCTATTGAATAGTTTCATGATGTAGATTAAATCAGCAATAATTTCTCTCCATTGTATGAATACAAACATGGCCTGACTGTCTACTTTCTTCATCTGCATAGACAAAAATGCAGCCACAGTTCTTAAATTCTCTCTTAATTTGCTTGTTCTAATTTTAATGGACGGCTTTTCAGGTTTGCATGACACGAGCGACAAACGACAAATCACTTTGTCATCGGGGCTGTTTGATTTTGGAAATTTTGGAGTGGACTCCTAATTCATGAACCCATAAATAATGGTTTAAACATGGATATGAAACGGCTGTTAAACTCTGACTGTATATATTTTTTTTTCCCAGCATCCATCTTGCTGTTGCAGATACAAATAAAGAGATGACTAATTAAAAATGTCTTTTGCAGATACTGAAAAGCATAGTGTTTTTTTTTTCTTTTTCTTTGCTGGTAAAAGTTTCATTATTATAACAACACATTACCTTTTGGAACAAAGAAAAAGATAATAGAGTGGATGTTTCCCCCCCCCCCCCCCCACACACACAAGTACTGTTGATACTTAAATACACTTATATCGCTGCTGAATTCTCAATAAAACTGGTCAAACTTAGTAGTGCAGCTGCAAATGACAGGTTTATGTAAATGCGCTCATTCCAATACGTTATGGTTTCTATTACAATAACAAATGTAAAAATATTTGCTATTGTGAGGTTTTCCATAAGGAGGTGTTTATTTTATATTTTTGGAAGGAGGAGTCTCCAGTGTTGGTGCTTTGTAACACTCAGAGCTAAAGATTTACGTAACTTTACATTTTCTGACAGGGAAAGTCCTCAGGAGATTATGCTTTGCGGTTTCTCTGTAACACGACAAGCTGTGTTTTTAAAAAAATATATATATTATTAACTTCAAGAAGGTAGAAAAAAAAAAGAGAGACTGGTGAGGGAACGACCGTTTATAGCTGCTATAACACAAGTCAGAAAAGGAACTAATTTGTTTCAGGGATGTTCCACAACATTAAATGTAACTATTAACGGATAAAAACATGACGATGAATGGAAAGTTGTAATTGTTGGGAAATTTCTGTGGTATGAGAGGAATAAAACACTCTGGAGTGGTAACAGTAACTCGCTTCATCAAACCACCCAGACGTTGATTATTTTCCTATAAAAGCACACGCGGTTGTGTTTTTGTCTTTGCATAATATCAGAAACCTTTACGAGAGTACTTTTCACATGGGTTACTATAACTTCTACTAAATCATTTCCATGTCTTTACTTTTACTTGAGACGTGTTTACTAGTGGGTAGGCCGAATTCAATTGAAGAAAGACACAAAGAGACGATTCGTTTATATTTCAGCTCCAAAGGGAGGCTGAAGAACTAAAGCTAAACGTTCATTCTTATTGTCTCTTGGTCTCCAGTGCCTCACTCATTCATTTGCAATGTGACGGGACTCGGTTCAGTCCCATTAAAGTCATCCATCTTGCCTATATCACTTAAAGCAGCTGTGATCGATCAGCCGGAGCTAAGAAGCAAAGCCCGTCTGTCTGAATTAAGCTCTCTGTCTATTATTTCCCGTGATGTTAGGCTTCTCCAGTAACCCGGCTAACACTGCTAGCGGGAAAGACGTTAATTTACATAGGAAGGTCACGTGTTTTAGATTTGCGCTACTTCTATCAGGGTGTGGCAGTGCGCTCACTGGATGTCCTCCTCCATCCAAATCAACACACATGGTGCAAAATTGTAAAAAGTTAATTTATGAAAAGCTGTGTAATAAGGTAATCTTTCATGTCTTACCAGTGTATGTGTGTGTTTCTTCCCAAGTGAGACTAACTGCAAGAGTTATTTATGTTTATTTCAAATAATACGGCTTGTAGAGGAGGATCGGAAAACCTCAGTGATTTCATTTTGCTTGATGAATGCTCGAATTATTTTTCAAGGTTCTTCAGATCTTGGCCGAAGAGCCGTCCCTTAAGGGGGGGCTTGTGATTTGGTAGTACACACTACTGTAAGATCCAGACCATGAACAATCCTGAGAAAAAAATCTGGAATGCTTATGTAGAGTAATATAGGATCAGGAATATGATTACTCACAGAGGATCCCAAAGCCTTTAGATGACAATAAGATGAATAAAGACCATGGCAACTAAAATACAGAATATGTGCAAGGGAAATCTCAAACACATTGTGCTCGGATTTGCCAAGATGATGATGTATCAAGTTCACCCAAGTGTACAAAGTTTAAGACAAGCATAATAAAGAGATGTAGCGTTTACTTTTGATATATTACCATATTTGTTTCTGAAACACATTATACGCTAAAGTCGGGTTCAGAGGCAGCGATTCAAGTCCAAAAGTTTCGTTTATATTTACTCAGGGGGAAATTCCTTGTATTTAAACTCGAGCCGCCTAATTCAGATTATTCAAATCACCTGCGTGTAGTTCGTGCCTGTAGTTCGATTTCCAGATTTTCTTGAGTAAAAGCAGGATTTTTCACTAGCATCTAGACCACTGACTTTAAACACACAAGCACTTGCCTTTAAACTCTTGGGAGAGAAAATGCAGGTTGTGGTGTTTATTATTTTTTTTCTTAGCTTAGTCAAATGTAATATGATATGATTTAATGCAAAATCAAGGAAACTCCGCAATATTCGGAGGAGCGTGTGATTTTTCAAAATTACCGCAGATTTTCCACAGATCTGGGCCAAGACGCGTCATGTGACATCATGACAATACACATTCAGCCAAAGCCCTCTTCGATTCACGTGCGTCGAATGTGAGTACAGCTAAAAGGTCTCCAATTCAAGTAGTTTTCCGCATATATATATATATATATATATATATATATATATATATATATATATATATATATATATATATATATATATATATAAAGCCACAGCAAAACCAAGCATTTTTGGCCGCAACAATCACAAAAAAACTCTGCGAAGTCCTGTATGGACTGGATATATTCAAAAAAAAAAAAAATAAAAAAACCAAGAGACAATATAAAAATATAAAAATTTAAATTAAATCTAAAAGGAATCTAGTATATTGCTAATATATTGCTGTATGACTAGTCTTTGTGGTAATTATCACATTAATCATTGGTTTAATTTAACAAAATGGCTTCCGCACTCATTATAAAATAGCACTTGATCCAGCACATACGATTTTTTTGCACTTTATTTTGTCCATTGGTAATGTTCATGTTTAAAACATGATGGTATTCCTCTCTCGGTTTTGACTTCTTTAATCTCAGAAAAAGCATGTCTCTTTTCTTTTTTTTCCTCCCATTTTGTCTTGAAAATTTTGCGACTTAAATAAAACATAAGTGGGAACCGTTAGTAAGTCACCTGAGATATTGAAGAGAATCTTTTTCCTCGCAGCTGGTCCAGGCTTGCGGCTTGGTTTCAGCCAACATCTTGTGGAAAATAACTTCATTCCTCCCTGCTGAGCTGTTCTTCTATTTCAAAAAAAACAATAACAACAACAACTCGGGCTGATCACATACTGCTGCTGAAAACCCAGCTAAACTCTTTTCAAGTCATTGGTCTACTTATACCGGACAAAATGTGTTTTTAATCATTTGTGATGTTTCAGCCATGTGTGTGTGTGTGTGTGTGTGTGTGTGTGTGTTAAAACAGCACTTAAATATGTCCTTGAGAACATCTCAGAACAAACATGAGATATCCATCAACATGAGAAGTGCATCACTTCATCCACCGTCCTTCATCCCTCCATACCGAGCTGTCTGCATGGAGGTCGTGGTGGTAAAAGTAGTGCACTGCTGTCTGTTGTACTCCGCTGAGACTTGGGCACCGGCGCTGAGAGTTCAAACCACAATTTAGCTCTGTTTATGAGCAATTAGCTCATATATTTTAATGGGCATGTGGGTCAGCCTCCCGGAAAACCATGTAATGGAGGAGACACTGAGATTTAAGTCTGATTTATACTTTCTGTGTACACAAGATGGCCGCCACTTGTATCCTGCAGTCATTTGGTGGTTCACTTGTGCATGTTCTCAGAAATTAACGTGACGCGTCCATGTGGTGGAATACCACATGGAAATAGTGGAAGCCGTATAGCGCCATGTGACACTGGGTCCCCAACTGAATAAACAAACAACGTTGTGTCTCAAACTGTATACGCACGTATTATTGACTATTATTGAGTACTAAACACTAACATCTTTCCTGTTACAGTTAGTGTTTGAATTTTAAAAACCTCTTAAACCTACTGAAAGGTCTGTTTTGATCAGCAGTCTCCTGGATTTTCTAGATTAGTAAACATTTTAAAAGTTTAGGCTGAGGGTTTTTGATTTGAGATGCAGATAATGACAACAATCACGACGACGGCAGAGAGTTTCAAAAAGAAACGGAACTCGTTAGGCTGTTTAACTTGGCTGTGCATGAAATCGCTACACATTACAGTTCCGACTTGGAAACCTGATAGACAGGGATGTTTTGGCTCTGATGTGCCATTCAGTGGACGCTGATTTTCATCCTCCAGATTTACATAAGATACACAAGCGAGTACGTGAACAATGCCGCTTGCATAGCAGCAGCGCGCACGTATGTACACGTGGTGAAGGTGAAGTATATTTTGGAGTGGGACAGAAAGTAAAAATACACCATACAAAATTTCTGTCATTTCTACAATAGAACATTGTGTTCAAGCCAGTACTAAACTATAAATACAGGATAGAGAGCAGACCTGGGAGGAGTTATCCCTGCTTCTTAAATATAAATTATTAATACAAACCAACTTTGCACCAAAAACTAGACGCTCTGGCTGATCATGAGCTAGATGCTGTGTTCCTGAACCTAGATTGCAATCAAGTTATCCTCTATTCACACAAACCACTCATACTTCTACTTCTAATTAGCAAAGTTAGCTAGATAACTACTCAGAAATGCTATTGAAGTTATTAAAAAAAAAAAAATGAATGAATGAATTATTAAACTTAAATATTTTATTAGTTCTATTAAGATTTGTATGCATTTAAGATAATTCAAATGAGTACAAAGTCTGTAACTGTAATTCAAAAACACTCCTCCTCCACTAATGTGGCTCATCAGATCATAATGACTGTGACACACCCGAGTTGTGTCACGCTTGCTCTTTTTGACACAGTACCTGCCTAGCAGACATTCCATTCCTCGGTGCATTCAATGTTACCATAGCAACAGTAATAGACAAAGGAAAGTTTTCAGTCCATGCCAGCAATACAAACAGAGTTTAAATGAATGAATGAATGAATGAATGGTGTTGCAGCAGGTAGCGCTGCCGCCTCACAGCTCTTCAGTTCTCTCCAATCCGGGGTGTATTCCCACCTCACACCCAGTGCGACCCTGGGCAGGATGAAGCGGTTACTGAAGATCAATTTAATTAATCATTAAATTGATTGATTGATTGATTGTAGATGCAGATGAATGTGAGAGTGAGGCGTGGGGTTGTACATTTTCCCCAAAACTCAGACAACACAAGAGTGAACTGTATAATCAGTGTTATAGATTTAACAAGCAAATGTCTGTATGTTGATTGATGTAACAGTACTTACAGGATTTCGCAGTGTTTTTGTGATTGTTTTGCTGCGTATGTATTTATTTTTTTTCTTCTTCAAAATTTGCGGAAAACTACTTGAATTGGTGAAATCGCAATCGCACGAAATTGTTTTGCACTGTCTTTTGCAGTGATGTTTCTTGATGAACGAGACCTTTTAGCTGTACTCGTGTTCGACGCACGTGAACGGAAGAGAGCTTTGGCTGAATGCGCGTTGTGATGAGGTCACATGACGCGTCTCAGCCCAGATCTGCTGTAAATCTGGGGTGATTTTCCTCAGAGCATTGCGGAGTTTGCTTGATTTTGTGTTCATTTCTGCCATCGCAGGATCCTGGAGGGACTCTTTTAAAGCAAATATTTGTATATTTAAACCTGTGTTTACAGCTGATGCTGTGAGCAGCCATGTCGATTTGACGTCACTCCCTGAACTTGGAGTTGAGTCTCAAGTAATTCCGAGTTGACGGGGGCTTTTTCTTTGTGTTTTTTTTCCAGGTCAGAGATGGGGAATTGCGAGTGACTAAAATACGACCTCTAGTCGGATGCAGCGGTAGATAAGATCTCACTAGAACTTTTTACTAATCCCTCATGAGGAAAAAGTATTACTGCAGCATGAAAGTAATAATACATTGTGTGAGAAGGTAAATAATTTTGAAATACACTCCACAAGCATGGAAACTTTTCAGTGATGCACCTTAACGCCAATCCATTAATCCACTCTATAAGTCTCGCACCTGTGCTGAGAATTCACTTTTATACACTGAGGTTCTGGGCCACTAATGTGCTCTAAACCTCCGGCAGCCAGCTGGTGTCATTATCACAGTCAGACGATCGGGACGAGAAACTGCTGTGTCGGGGTTATTTGATGAGGAATCGGTAATCGTGCCAAATTCCAACCTCATTTATGCGTCCGGCCTCTATTCTCCACGGCACACGGACTGCGTGACAGGGAATCATCGTCACTCTCAGCTCTCTACTTTGTTGTGATGCAAAAGCTAGATGAGAGTTTTATTCGGCTGAATAAATCTTCAAAAGTCTCGAACAAGCAATCATATGCATGTGCTGACTCGCCTTTAATCCGGTCAAAGATTTCATTCATGTGGTTTTTTTTTAGCCTGATTTTCTGGACTTTGACTAAATTACCCCGTCAAATGAGATTCACGTCACTGAGCAAAATCGTAGTTGAGATTAATCATCTGAGTCAGGCGTGGGAAAACTGAAACCAGGTGGTCTTGGGATGCCACAAACACATGGTAGAGATTTAATCCTTTTTTCCCCCTTTACTCACCACCAGAGAGAGAGAGAGAGAGAGAGAGAGAGAGAGAGAGAGAGATAGAGGGATCTACACAACTCCAATCAGACCCGACAGCAGCACCTGTACTGAGACAAAAAAAAAAACCAATTTCTTTTGTCAGGAGTTTGACTCCATTATAACTCTGGTGACGCTGATAGAAATGATGTCACACAAAACTTTTCCTCCTTGCATGTTGGTATTTAAATGTTTCAAGATTTTTAAAAAAAGTATTTCTTGCTAAAATGGCAGTAACTTGTCCTCATGCAGCCAGGGGGCCCTGCGGGAACGTATGTAGGCTCTGCTGCACTAATGACATAATTGTTGGTGAAAATAAGAGTGAATATTTATGACTATAAACCTATTACTCTTAAGTAAGTAAAAATAGACATACAAATAACTTGCATTTGTGCTCAAACACTCCTGCTCCTGAATCTCCTGCTGCACCCAAGTGACACAAAGGATTATGGGATACATAAGGCACCAAAGGATATATCCTTCAAATACACTATACATATACCTTTAAGAGGCAGCATTAGAGTAGGCAGCGTTACTTTAAGAACATTTGAGGCCCTCCTGCCACAAATACTTACCAATTAGGGAGCATGTAATACGTTTCAGACACACAAAGTGTCTATTTATTAAAATAATAATAATAATAATAATATTTTTGCAATATGGATACTGCATTCTTCAAGAAATGGTTTCAAACACTCTAGGATCAGAAAATCTAATAGGAAATAGGTTACCTGCTGATTCCCCTCTCCTATCATATGACAGCTACCAATTGGGGGCTATCTGCCCTCTTCCTCATACATGAGCTCACAGATGCGCATGACTGGCTAGTCTCTTTGTGATAGAGAGAGAGAGAGAGAGAGAGAGAGAGAGAGAGAGAGAGAGAGAGAGAGAAATGCCACCCCTCCCATCCAAACAGCATGGTCTTGGCTCCCGGCCGTGTAAGTTTTTATGTTATTGGGAAAAAATGTAGATGTAATTGGAAAAGACCAATCTAGATCTCTGTAACTAGGCCACAACAAGCTATTCTTTTTCCTCCTTGATGATTTTGGCTGTTGGCAGACCAGCTTAACTTGCATTAGCGCCACCTACTGACCTGGAGTGTGCAGCGGAGACTTTAGGAAAATCGAAATTGTCGAATTAAACTGTAAATTCCAGTTTCTTTCAACAACTTAAAGACATACTTTGCCAATTAGTTCCATCGTACTTTCCTGTAACAACTGTACACTAATATTGCCTTCAGTATGAAATCTGAACAATCTCGTCCTCACCGAACAAGTGTACTCACCTTTAATAAGTTACTCATTTAGAGTCTCATTACAATCGGAGAGATTTGATGGAACACGTGCTTAAATTGTCCTCATTAATTTGCTAAAAATATGTGAACTGTAATAAAACTGTATCTGTTACCGATGTATTCTTAGCAACACTGACTATTTAATATGCAACACTTACAAATGTAATATTTGTACACTCCGGAGTTTCTGTATTGCAATACGGATATGACAATGCGGGCCTGGAGAGGAGAAACAATCTGATTTAAATGATAATCTGATGTTGTTGTGAGAATCTTTCTGCAACAGGCATAAATGAACTTTTGTCCTCACGGGGAGATGATTTTTCTCCTGCTTTTGTGAATTATTCAGCTGCAGTGGTGAGGGAGAGAGAGAGAGAGAGAGAGAGAGAGAGAGAGAGAGAGAGAGAGAGAAAGAAAGACAAACCAACCCACACTGTCTCCTGGCATTACAAGCTTCATGCATCAATTACACACACACACACACACACACACACACACAGGTGTGTATAGTAGCAACTGCTCCCCTAAGATGATCCTAGAACCCAGAGGGAGATGTGCAAATTGAAGAGACTGTAGCTGCCCCTCGTATTTCGTTTTCAGCTCAAACCACCATTTAACGCTCCCTGCAGACCAACCCCCCTAACACATTCTCCACATAGCAAGAAAACACACTCACTCACACTTTATGGAGTAAACGCTGCTCACACAACATGGTTTCATGATTGCAGATTAATGAGTGCACAAGCTGAGGACAAAATTCATATTTTACTTCATAAGGCTAGCCTGTATACCAGTCATATGTCATTAATGAACGAGTCGGCTCTTTGAGTTGACTCTTTTTAGTGGACTTTGAAAGTTGACTCGTGTTAATGGAGGTCATTATTAATATAAATTAAAATAAATATTTACAACGCAATGACATTAACACAAGAAGGCTTGGTGTATTTGTTTAGTGTTAATCTCTAGTGCCAAACAGATTTGTCTTTTTAAAAAAATATAAAATCCAATAAAAAGTAGTGTTGTTTTCTTAATTAGAAGGCAGATTAAGACTTTAATGAAACAATTTCTGACACAGTTAGGCAAAGAAGAACAATCAGTTATCAAAATAACTTAAACTTTGTCTTAGAGATTAAATAATAATAATAATAATAATAATAATAATAATTTAAAAAACAGAGAGAGAGAGAGAGAGACGAGTCGAAGACCGATGGGAAACCAATAGAGTCGACTCATTGGTGAACTGAGTCAAATGATCTGAAAGTACTATAAAAACAACATATGGGCTGAATTTAATTAAGGTTAGCATTCAGAGTTATTTCTAAGCGATAACGATAATGAGAAAATATAAAATAATAGTAATAATTTACTTAATCCGTGTGAAGTCTAACGAAAACACGACGAGTCGAATTGATTGCGATTCGTTTGTCAGATGTGATTCAGAGATCCGTTTGCCAATTAGCAATAAACAGATACTATATTCAAATACGGCTGTATTTTCATGAACATTCATAAGCAGCGCACTCTTGTGGCATTCGACACTTGAAACGTGAATGTTTCATTTAAATAATAGCTTAAATTCAAAAGGTTAAAGACAATAATCTGTTTTTGTTTCTCATTTAAACAAACCCCACAGGAGTTCGGTTGGCGGTTGATGCTAAATATAACTAGCCTACAGTACAATTACATTTTAGCCGTATAAAGTTGTTTTTTTTTTTTTTTTTTTAAATTAAGTAATTTACCAACACACCTGAGAGAAATGTTGATATTCCTGGTGGGTTTTGTTTAATTTTCGCTGTCATTCTGCCTTCATATTCATATTAAATAACTTAAATTTCCACTTGCTATCTGAAGAAAACGTTAGCCTCAGCTGTAGCTAGTTGCTTGGCATCCGTCTTGATTTTCAGTTGCCTAGCAACAGTGTTCTCACACTTCCAGTGATGAAAACACACCTGGATGTAATACTAATAATATTATAACACTATTACATGAACTAATATATAATATAATAATATTTAATCGTCAATATAATATTAGGCTGGTGGTTTTAATGTTATGGCTAATGTATATATATATATATATATATATATATATATATATATATATATATATATATATATATATATATATATATATATATATATCTCAGCATTAAAACAACCTGCCTAATATTGTGTAGGTCCCCCTTGTGTTGCCAAAACAGCTCTGAGCCATTGAGGCATGGACTCCACAAGACCTCTGAAGGTGTGTGTGGTATCTGGCACCAAGACGTTAGCAGCAGATCCTTTAAGTCCTGTAATTTGCAAGGTGGGGCCTCCGTGGATCGGACTCGTTTGTCCAGAACATCCCACAGAAGCTCGATCGGATCGAGATCTGGGGAATTTGGAGGCCGAGTCAAACACCTTGAACTCTTTGTCATGGTCCTCAAAACATTCCTGAACAATTTTTACAGTGTAGCAGGGCGCATTATCCTGCTGAAAGAGGCCACTGCCATTAGGGAATACCGTTGCCATGAAGGGGTGAACTTGGTCTGCAACAATGTTTAGGTAGGTGTTACGTGTCAAAGTAACGTCCACATGAATTCCAGGACCCAAGTTTTCCCAGCAGAACATTACTCGGAGCATCACACTGCCTCCACCAGCTTGCCTTCTTCCCATAGTGCATCCTGGTGCCATCTCTTCCCCAGGTAAGCGACACACACGCATACCCAGCCGTCCACATGATGTAAAAGAAAACATGATTCATCAGACCAGGCCACCTTCTTCCATTGCTTCATGGTCCAGTTCTGATGCTCAGGTGCCCACTCTAGGAGTTTTCGGCAGTGGACAGGGGTCAGCATGGGCACTCTGAACGTTTTATTTATATATATATATATATATATATATATATATATATATATATATATATATATATATATATATATATATATATATAT
>CM042555.1:2920000-2967500 GCA_023630585.1 Cranoglanis bouderius
GTGGTTGCTATGCTAATCCAATTTGTTACTACAGTCTAGCTAGACGGTTGCTATGCTAACCCAGGTGAATGCTAGGGTGTTGCTATGATTGCTAGGGCACTGCAAGGTGGTTGCTATGATAGTCCATCTGGTCACTAAGGTGTTGCTAGGTGATTGCTAGGCTAACCTAGCTGGTTATTAGGGTGTTTCTATGATACTCCATCTGGTCGCCAAGGTGTTGTTAGGTGATTGATAGGCTAACCCAGCTGGTTGCTAGGGTGTTGCTATGCTAACTCAGTTGGTTGCTAGGAAGTTGCTATGCTAACCCAGCTGGTCGCTAGGTGGCAACGATGTTTAAGTAGGTGGCACGTGTCACACTGACGCCCACACTCCCTCCACCGGCTTGTTTTCCACCAACAGTGCATCCTGGTGCGATCACTTCCCCAGGTAAAGGGCACACACGTACCTGTCCACCCATGTGACGTAAAAGAAAACGGGACTCATCAGACCAGGTGACCTTTCGACGGTGGACAGGGGTGAGCACGGACACGCTACGCAGCAGGATGCCATGCGCCGTGTGTTGTGACATGTTCCTCCCGTAACCATCATTAAAAAATTCCGTGACTCGTTCCACAGTAGTCCGTCTGTCAGTTCGGGCCTTCGTTGTCCTCGTGCATCGAGGAGCCTTGGGAACGGAACACAACACAACACAACGTCACCAGATCATGGTTGTTTCCTCCTCAGACCACGGTCCGTGCGACTCACCACTGCTGACCGGGAGCATCCCACATGCCTCAGTGTTTCAGAAACACTCTGAGCCAGTTGTGATTTGGCTCTTGTCGATGTACAACACTGTTGATGTACAACACTTCAGTACAGAAGTCTAAACTGTAAGGCTGAGACTGACGAACGCCAAGACACAATGCTATAAACTAACTCTAACTGTAAATCTTAACAATAAGCAAATCATAAGGAGCAAATTCTAGTACCTCATTTTGCCATCCTTCTTGTGGACACACACAAACACACACACACACACACACACACAAACACACACACACACACACACACACACACACACACACACACACAGTAAATATGTCAACAATTACATTCAGATTTATTCATTTGGCAGATGCTTTCATGCAAAGCGTCAGTTCAACTTAAAGTAACTGACATTCAATCATTCACTCAACAACAGTCCCAGAAAATACCGCGTCTTTCATCTGAGACACGGATCGGTGCAGAGAGAGAGAGAGAGAGAGAGAGAGAACCAGACAGACAGAGACAAGGAAAGAAAGATGAGAAGATGGATAGAGAGATGGAGATGATGAAAGTGACAGAAAGAGCAAGAGATAAAGAGGATAAGATAAGACACAAACAGACATACAGAGAGAGAGAGAGAGAGAGAGAGAGAGAGAGAGAGAGAGAGAGAGAGAGAGAGAGAGCAATGGAGAGAGAGATTAAACAATTCGACTTGTTTCATATGGAGAGTCTCTCTGGATGAGCAAAGGAGAGAGGGAAAGAGGGATGAATGGGTGAAACAGTGCAGTGTCTCAGCACTGAGCTCTCTCTCACTCACACACACACACACACACACACACACACCTAATCCAGAAGTAGTCAGCATAAATACCAAGAAGTGTTTGGTTCATCAAATATTGCACGTTTAAATCACATTAGAAAAAAAAAAAAGCAGGCAACTCCAAAATTATTGGCACCCTCTGAAAAATAATCATATAAAATAGGCACAGTTTTAAAACTATTTCCCTTTTCGCTAACAAAAATCTTTTAATTTGTATTATTTTCTATCTAAAAGCAGACGTGACAAAATTAATGGCACCCCTATAAAAATAAGAAAAGGGTGTAATGCTGAGAGGTAACATAAAACAGAAGAGGCCTCATCAGGTGAGTCAGCACACACAGAGAGAGAGAGAGAGAGAGAGAGAGAGAGAGAGAGAGAGAGAGAGAGAGAGAGAGAGAGAGAGAGAGAGAGAGAGAGAGAGAGAGAGAGAGAGAGAGAGAGAGAGAGAGGATTGCTCGTCATTTGTTTGTTTGTTTGTTTGTTTGTACCAGGCAGGTGGTATGGATGCATTACGCCCATCTGCTTTACTGTATCAGTAGAGTGGTAAGAGAGCGTCCCCTGTCTCTGGATACATGGAAAGTACTGAGATATTCTCTCCTGGCCTTACAGTGTGTGACAGTGGCACGTACAGACCTCCGCTGGGGTGGAAAGATTTTTAAATAATAAAAAAAGAATTGTTACTTTAACGTACATTTTTTTTTAAACAGTATTTAAACCCGTTCAGCTGTAGATGTGGAGACGGGAAACGTGGCATATATTTTTAGCTTTTGAGAAAGAGAGTCTCAATCTCCTTGTCTTTTAGGCAATTTCCTGGACATCGCTTTTGGGGAAGGAAAAGGATGCATGAATCACTGAGTGAAGTCTGTGAAGATGATAATATTACTAGATATTTATTTACTTTTATTTTACCAAACCAAACGGTGAGAGTCGAGAAGGTAATCGTGTTGAATTCACGTTCAGTTTCGTTGATGTCGTGAACCTTAGGTTTGTATTATATGGATGAAAGTGCTGGCTGTCATGAAATCGAAGATATGAATGCCTTATAGGTTAGAGAGTTGGACTTGGACTTAAGATTTCATTTCACTTGGATGCATTTCCCCAAAACATACCATAAAACCCAAAAAGCATTCAAAAGTGTCATTAAATATAACTAATACTCCCTGGTAACTAAATACTTAACCCTCTTATTATGTTGGGAAAAAAGTTACATCCATTATGTTATGGGTCAAAACGACTTCCACAGTTTAAATACACACAACAAAGAGTGAAGAACAGCTTAAAACAGTAAACCTTTATCATGGCTTGTCCGAGACGAGAAAGAGAAGAAATATTTGCATACAAGTTCATGATCTTAAATGAGGAAAAGTCAAAGAATTTCAAAGAGAAAGAGAGAGAGAGAGATTTAGTATTTCAGACATCTCAAATGTGGAAATTGGTCAGATTGAACCATAACACAATAATAGGAGGGTTAAAGAAGCCCACGATATTGAGCCCCCTGCCTTGAGCCTCCTCCTGTGCACACCACTGGTGTGTGAGGTAATGAGTCGGAAAATTGGAGCTCAAGGATGATCTAATGTAGGCTACAGACATGAAGAATCTGTCAAACTGGACACGTAGTGGAGAAATCCAGGGGGGGGAAAGAGACTCGTTGTATTAATCGTAGTAAGCCGGCTACATCCCTGAGTAAACAGCGTCTGCAGGTATCGTCAGGATCGATCGAATACTTTCCAAAACATTTTAAGACCTAATTTGCTGCAGCAGCACAACGCATAAAATCATGCAGAGGAAGGTGACGCGTTTTCAGTTCGTGTTCACACCAAACATCAGAGTGAGAACACGATCTCGGTGAGTTTGTCGGTGCCAGATGGGTTGGTTTGAGTGTATCAGAAAGTCCTGGGATTTTCCCGCCTTGTTCATGAGAGAGGTCAGAGGAGAACGGCCAGACTGGTTTGGGGCGACAGTAACTCAAATAACCACGCTTTACAGCCGTGGTGAGCAGAAAAGCATCTCCTAGCATGTAGGACACCGAGGAGGACAAGGTATGACAGCAGAAGACCACATCGGGTTCCACTCTCAGTCAGCAAAGAACAGGGATCTGATGCTACAGCGGGTACAGGATCACCCAAACCGGACAGGTGAAGGTCGGAAAAAACGTCGGCTAGAACCCTTAAACGTTCAAGAACGGAGTGTTTCCAAGTAGAAACCTTGAATGAAGCCAAGGACCCTCAGGCGTCTATGCAGTGTACTAGGCACGCACCGCAAAAACGATATGAAATACATACATCTTGAAATAGCTGCTTATCTAACATTTCTCAAGAAACAAATATAAATAAGAAAACATAGATAATCGAAACGTATTTCTAGATCTTTTTAAAGTTAAAAGATCTTGTTCCATGGACATAATTTTGCTTGTTTTTAGAAATAAAAATGCTCGAAATATACAAAAAAAATAAAAAAAATAAAAAGTTTCAAGCTTCGAGATCATTTTTCGCTAGACAAGGATATCTTCGTCATCTGAATATATTACAAGTTGCCGTAGCCTTTCTAATCCGTAAAAAGAAAAAAAAAAAAAAAAAAGACATTTATTTTAAAAATGATTTTATTAATTGATATAGTGGCATATCTGTATTGAAAAGAAGAAAAAGTCACGTGTGTGAAGATCTAATATTCAACTGAAGCAGTGTTATTTAAAAGAAAAAAAAAATCTTACTGGTGTGCCATAATAATAACGATAACAACAACAACAATAATAATAATAATAATAATAATAATAAATCATCTATTAGTAAAAAAATACATTTCAGGGCACGTAAACAGCGTTACAAATAAACGAGCAGAAGCAGAGAAACACACTTATCAGAAGTGTGTTTAACTCCAGGTGAGTATTTTCTTCTTGGTTTCAAAATAAAGTGTAAAAAGGTTGCGGTAACCGTTAAAACAAAAACAAACAAACAAACAAAAAAAATGTTTAGACATTAGTGTGGATAATTTGATTTTTAAAAAAAATTGGAAATATTAATATTACTATCAAGTCACAAGTTTGCAAGGCTCGAGATATAACCGGAGTATAAAGTTCATTTTCATTGCATTTATTTAATTATTTAGTTGTTTTTTTTTTTCCTTCCTAAGTTTTTTTTTCTTACAAAACCATAAAGACATTAAAAAAAAAAAAAAAAAAAACCTCATTTACAAACCAAGCACTGAGGCCATGTTAGCTCTATATACAGCTGATTTTCTTTGTCGTGTCAGAATCGTGTGCATAGCAGGTACACCAAGCTCTGTGTGTGTGTGTGTGTGTGTGTGTGTGTGTGTGTGTGTGCGCGTGTGTGAGTGTGTTTCAGGTTTAGACACACTGGCAGAACTTCATTTTGTAGCTTTTATCGTGTATAACTTAGAACAAAAAGACACACAAAGTTGAAAAAAGTTGAATAAGGCATCGTTGCTTTAGCAGGAGTGTGTGTGTGTGTGAGAGAGAGAGAGAGAGAGAGAGAGAGAGAGTGAACAGGAGTCCTGAGTCTGACGTGCATAGATCTTCACAGCGTAAGGAAATTTGTGCTACACTTCATGACGGGTAAGAGTTGTAACGTTATTGTGTCTGAGGGGATTTTTGGGGAGCAGCAGCACCGGTTCACGTTAACGTTCTGTGCTTTGTTTCACTTACGATTTCTTTCCTTATTTCTAACGTCTGTGTCACAGTCCGTCGCTTCTGGTAGACGACGTTTCTATTTCTACACTTCCTCTAGTCCCTCCACACGTACTCTGTGTGTGTGTGTGTGTGTGTGTGTGTGTGTGTGTGTGTGTGTGTGCTGAAATGGAATAAAGCTTGGTCTTCTTTATATATTAAAGTCACTCTAAATACTGAATTCAGCGTGCACACTGGCGAGTTCATATCAGCAGTTCTTGTAAATCTTGGGGAAGGTGTGTGTTTCGTGTGCAGTCCAATGAGGAGATAAACAAAGAAGAAGAAGAAGAAGAAGAAGGAAATAAAGAGAAACAGTACTCCAGATTATGTCGTCTTGTCTCTGGTCTCCGGATCTAAACATAATTCAAAAAATAAAAAGCGCAGACATCCTTCATTTTTTTTTTCATTTCCGAAATGTTAAAGAGCTCACTTAGCAAATGGCAGTGTGAGTGTGTGTGTGTCTGTGTGAGTGAGTGTGTGTGTGTCTGTGTGAGTGTGTGTGTGTGTGTGTGTGTGTAACAGCCTCCTCAGAAGTGGTCAATGAGCACAGACACGCAGTTCGCGCCAACCAAGTAGTTTGGATCCCCGGGAAGAGATTTATTCTGCCAGTTCTTGGGGTCACCTGGAGAGAGAGAGAGAGAGATTGGGGGGGGGGGGGGGTTGATAGATAGATAGATAGATAGATAGATAGATAGATAGATAAGGAGGGATAGAAACAGATTCAGAGAGAGACAGAGAGATATGGCAGACAGACAGATGAACAAAGACAGAGAGACAGAGAGAAACAAAGAGACAGTGACAGAGAGACAGAACCAGACAGAGAGAGAGGAGAGAGAGAGAGAGAGAGAGAGTGAGGAGAGAGAGAGAGAGAGAGAGAGAGAGAGACAGGGATGGGTAGATTGAGAAACAAAGAGATACAGAAGGCAAGAGACAGATGGATAGATAGATAGAGAAAGAAACATATACACAGAGAGAGAGAGAGAGAGAGCGCAATGGGGGGTGGGGGGTCAGAGAGACCGAGAGAGAGACCCAGACAGACAGAGAGACAGGGATAGATGGATAGATAGATAGATAGATAGATAGAAATTGAGAGAGAGACAGATGTATAGAAGGCAAGAGACAGTGAATTTTATAGATACATAGGTAGAGAACGAAACAGATACAGAGAGACAAGGATAGTGAGAGAGAGAGAGCGAGAGAGAGAGAGAGAGAGAGAGAGAGAGAGAGAGAGAGAGAGAGAGAGCAAGTGGGGGGGGGGGGGGGGGGAGACAATGAGTAATATAGCTCCTCCCCTGCTGTGGCTTTTTTGGGTCATGGTTTACAATCACGCTCAGGTAAATCTCACCTGGAATCTCTAACATCACTTATAAATCCTCAGTTTATTAGCATAAGTGATTAGCATACTCATTTGCCTATTAAAATTGCCAATAGTGAGATAATGATTTACCAACGACACACAGTATTACAGGCCACACGGTGTAAACACGAACAAAATCCTTATTGTAATAAAAGTCTGAGTATTTGACTCCACAGCTGGTTTACAGTAAGAGATCATTCTGAGATCGTCGTCTCACACACTTTACATTTATGCACATATATACAGGGGTTTACGGTACATTTGGTCTCGGCTCGTCTGTGATGGTGAAGCTGTAGACACTAGGAGAGATTAGAACAGAAAATATGAATTTTTTTACTTTCTTAAAAGATAAACATTTAGAGTGTGCGTATCTTAACTAAATCAGACGAGCAGGAGCTTAACGTTCGCCGTAAAACCCCGTACACACACACACACACACACACACCGAGAGATTTTATTCCGCATTAATGAACACCTTTACCGTGGGCCTATTTTAACTTCGACACGTTTCTCAAGCGGGAAAATATACAGACGAGAGACTGGAGGGGAAGGGGGCGGGGCTTCCATGGTGTCAGAGAATGTCGATCATTCCAGATGCACATGTCAATTGGTTTGGGGCGGGGGGGGCGGCTGGGGGAAGACTACCCTGTGTATTTTTGGGTGACATGCGAGGCTGCATGTAATCGTAAGCAAGTTTTTTTTGTTCGTAAATTCCCATTTCTTCCTTTTCATCTTCATCTGACGAGCTTTTGCATTTCAAGTCAAAGGTTAAATTCATGAAAATGTATCGTTTGTAGAAACTAATGTTACTGTAGTAACGTTCAAACTATGAAGTGGACTTTTTCGGAGTGACACACACAGTGAAAAGTCTGATCGGTTATACTAAATATTAAGCACTCTGGGAACGCTGCTCGACCGATCGGATTAGCGGATCTCAGCTAATCGTGTAATTGTATAAAAATTCAATACGTCGTTCGGCACTACTGCAAACGATGATCATCACTAATGTGCTAACAGTTCTAGTGGGTTCCCTCCATAAGGTTATTAGAGCTCTGTGAGAGGAAGATAAGTGTCTCCAGCTGGGCCTCGTGATGCCTCGAATCTCCACTAGACTTACTTCTCCATTCTGTAAATGAGGGATAATTAGCAGCTAATGCACAACTGGCAGCTAATTCACAGGCCAGTGTGCAATACACTGTATGTGTGAGAGAGAGAAAGAGAGAGAGAGAGAGAGAGAGAGAGAGAGAGGAGAGAGAGTGGAAGAAAATGGGGAAAGAAAAGAAAGGAAAAGACGCCCCCTTGCTGCTGTAGGCACCTGCTAGAAAAGGAAGCAAGAAAGCCAAAAGACTCCCAACAAAAAGGAGAAAATGGCGTCCAGTGGAATGCACGATGAGGTGAAAGGTGAACATGCACAGACCTAAAGCACTGAAAATCAAATAGGATAAATAAAAAAATAATGATTAGAATAATAAAAGAAGAAGAAGTCATCTGCACCAGCAAGAAAATGAATACATGAGAGTAATGTGTATAAGAACAAATCAACCTGTGAAAACCGTAAGCAGCTGCACTAATGGGGAAAATAATCAACGTGATGAAACAGATTTTGCCCCGTGAACCGAGCAGAGAAGAGCAGAGCAGAGCAGAGCCACCCTGGTGCCCCAAAAGCAGAGAGATTAGGGAGCGGCGTACCCGACGAGGAGTCGGAGGATTTTAGAGCAAAAGACCAACCATCAGGAGTCATAGACGCACAGTGAGGAAGACGCAGCTCCACCGGCTTCAGGAACTTCAGGCCATGTGGACCGCACATCACCAGGGGGCTCAGCAGGGTTTCACCTACACACACACACACACACACACACACACACACACACACACACAGTGTTTAACACAAGCCCTGTTCTCTTCTCCTATCTTCATTTTAATGTCTTCAGTCTTGTATAGTGCTAATATCGTGATAATAAAAAAATTAAAAATAAAACAATTACTACACTTCATTATATTAACATTATCATCATTATTAGTAGTATGAAGATGTTATAATAATAATAATCATAATAATCAACTCTTATATTACATTATGTTTTAATTACCCTCACAGAGCAATGAGTCAATATAATAGTTTATTAATAACAAATAATATAATAAAAACAATAACAACGATGTCACAAGACAAATAATATTGTTTAAAAAGCAACAGTAATAAAAATAACTGTTTTAATAACAATAATGAAATATTATTGCATTGAAAAAATACAACAGTAATAAGAATTTGCTTTAATAATAATAATAATAATAATAATAATAATAATAATGATAAAGCTATAACCATCAAAATCATAAAATACTAACTAATCATCAAAATACTAACAAAATAATACAAGATTTATGATAATAATGATAATAATACTTAATAAATACTTAATATAAATACTTCTGAAAACTACACCAGTGATAAAATAAATACTAACAATAATATCACTGTTGCTAAAAACAAATCGGCGTTATTATTGACAATGACATGTTCATCATTCGTGATATTTGTTCTCACTGCTGCAGTTTTAAAATTTATTATTATTATTATTATTATTATTATTATTATTATTATTATAATAATCAGTACAAATGTTTTGTGCAAGAGTCAGTAGTATACTAGCACTAATATATTAATACTGGAACTGACTGGATACCCAGAATCAGGAAAAAAAAAAAAAAATGTTGGATCGAATATTGGAGAAAGACAAAAACCAAATATATATTAATAAATAATAAATTCTTTACACTTTGATGCATAAAAAAATGTATGCAAAAAACTATTTTATGTCATAAATAAATTATTTGTCGCCTTTATTTATTATTACATCCACTGGCATCCACTAGGGGGAGTCACAACATAATGAGCTGTAATAATTAGTGTACTTCACTGTTTTGCTCCATGTCAATAGTTGGAATAAATAATTAAGGAGGGGGGAAAAAAACAGACTCAAGGCAAGACTGAGGAAGCGGAGACTGGTAATTTGTAACTGGTAATTATAATAATATATATTTATTAAATCATGCAATTATCCACATGTGAAATAGACACTGATTCTATTATTATTATTATTATTATTATTATTGACTATAATTACCTTTCTCCTTGTCGAGTGGTGGCAGGATGCTGTTGTCCCGACACACTTTGAAATAGATCTCCTGCTCAACACCTTCGGGAATTGCCCCCTGGGGTATGATGATGCTCACGCCCGTCTCTATGGAGCTCAAAACCCCGCCGTTCGAGTTGAAGATGCCTCGTGCCGTAGCGACGACCGTGTGCATATCTTCATCGTCGTCATCCTCCAGAGCGCTGGGGCTGAGAGAGAGAGAGGAAGAGAGAGGGAGGAAGTTTAGAGAAGACACACTACATATGATTTAACCCACATTTACACCTAACTCTCATCTCCTGTGCGTCAGACCTGACAGGGATGGCCTTGGGCACGGCGTTGATGTTGTTGTTGTTCTGGTATTTCGGCGCGCGGGTGAACACGTCGATCCCGCCGTCCTGATCCGTAGGCTGCGTCTGCGTCTTAGCCGGGCTGCTGGACGGCGCTTTGACCGTCGTGTTGTTGGGCAGGAGGTTGTGGTTAAACTTGGGGCTGTCGAATTTGCGCTCGAAGGGCCGCGCCGAGGACGTGTAAGGTTTGGGGATGTTGTAGCGGGTGTAGCTGGAGGAGGGCGGAGGAGCGCCTGTGCCGTTCACAGGAGACTTCTCGGGGAAACTCTTCTGGGGGAGGTAAGAGTTTTGCACCGTGTCCTCGCGACCCAGGGGCTTGACTTTGGGAGAGCTGAGAGGTTCTGGAGGAGGAGTGGGTGCTAGAGAGTGAAAGTGAAACAGTATAAAAAATTATTTCTGTACCTACCCCCATGAACGCAGGCTTTATTTAAAGATTTAACATCACAGAACATGTCTACAGTCACGTCTGCGATTACTGACACTATTCAATACAGTTGCAAAATGGACAAAATAGATTACATAAAAGTCGAACATACTTTTCACCCTTAGGATTATTATTATTAGAAATTTTTCTCTCAAAAGCATGGCAAAATGATTAGTAAGGTAGTATTTAACACAAAAAATGCATTTCTTTCTAATCTATCACCATGGATGGTTCTTGACCTGCATACGTCAAGTAATGGGGGGGAAAAAATACTTTTAACTATAAAAATGTCCAACATTTGTTGTTAGACATTATGGGAAGTATCTCAATGCACTTATTTTATCCAGAAGAGGCTGAAACAAGTACTTAGCAGCAATGAAATAATCACAATTTTAGAAATGTATGCTTCAAAAAAAAAAAAAAAAAAAACAAAATATATATATATATATATATATATATATATATATATATATATATATATATATACACACACACACACACACACACACACACACACACACACACACACACACACACACACACACACACAGTGGTGCTTGAAAGTTTGTGAACCCTTTAGAATTTTCCATATATCTACTACATATATCTATATCTACTAAAACATCATCAGATTTTCACTGATATCAGATACCTTTGTTATTACCTCACAGATATGTAATATTGGATCATTTTCCTCAATAAATAAATGACCAGGTATAATATCTTGGTCTCATTTGTTTAATTGGGTAAAACGCTTTTACTTTTAGAAAGTCTGATGATGTTTAAGGTCATATTTATGCAGATATATAGAAACTTTTACAGGGTTCACAAACTTTCAAGCACCACTATATATATATATATATATATATATATATATATATATATATATATATATATATATATATATATATATATATATATATATACACATACATACATACATACATACACACACACACACACATATATATATATATATATATATATAGTTAACACATGTTTATGTATGTTTAAGCTCAAACGCTAACTTGAGGCACACGCAAGGCATTTTTTGCTCATTTTCATGAAGGGTGGCAATAATTTTGGATCAAGGAGTGCTGATCTCTGATCAGTTCTTACTTTTCATATCCTAAAAATATGAAGAGATGAATAAGAAGGGAACGGAGTGTAGTTCAGTAGTTCAACTCTTACCAGCAGGTTTGGGTAGAGTAGGGGGTGGAGCAACTGGGGTCACCTGGGGAACAGGACTGACCTTCTCCAGTGACTCAGTCCTAATAAAACACACACACACACAAAGTTGTCTCAGAATAACAGAACATAAGATTTTCATTCATCCATCTTCAGTAAGCGCTTTATCCTGGTCAGCGGATCCAGAGTCTATCCCGGGAATACTGTGTACGAGCCGGGAATACACCCTGGATGGGATGTCAGTCGATCACACAGGACGCTGCACACATACGGCCTTACGCCCAATCATACCGACGGACAATTCAGAGTCGCTAATCCACCTATTGACATGTTTTTTGGGAGGAAACCAAGGAACCTGGAAGAAACCCACATAGACGGGGAGAAAATGCGAAACTCGGACACGGGTTACGCAAACAGTAGCCTGAGCGCAGGATCCAACAGGGAACCCTGGAGGCATTTATTTACAATGGTGATTAAATACATGTATTTGCTTCAAAGATATGAGCTTATGTCAGTAAAACTTTCCATAATATTTGACTACATAAAAGAATACTGGATGATACTGGCTACTTAAAAATCAATCTTAAAATAAAAATGTTCATGTTGGTCGAGCTGAATTTCACTGAATATTTCATAAATCTTAATTTTGAAAACTTTGGCTCGCATTAAAACATAGGACAATGCAAAAAGTTTGCTTTCTTAGTGAAAAAGTGTAAGTGTGTGTGTGTGTGTGTTACCTGGGGTAGCTGTTCCCTGGCTGGCTCTGTGGTTGTGCCGGTTTGCTCACAGCCTGCGGTTGTGTTTGTGTCGGAGGCTTGGTGTCAAAGCTGCGGCGATCGAAGTAGGACAGCTGCTTCCTGTAGTAGTCCTCATCCTCGTCGGGGTCGTAATGATTCGCCCGAATGATGTCGCTGGGTCTAGACTGGGGCTGCTGGGGCTCGGGGGCTCTGTGTTGTGTGGTTGTGTGTGTGTGTGTGTGTGAGTGTATGAGGGAGAGAGAGACACTTCTGAGTGAAAGCAGCATTTATTTAAAAGCATTTGCAGAATTCAGAAGCAGCAGCACACACACACACACACACACACACACACAAAATGGTTGAACTGTTCATAAAAACACCACAAGGTGGTGCCCTATGATAATGATGATAATAATGATAATAATAATGATAATAATAATAATACAGCCCTGAGGTCATAATTTACATCAGGACGCATGTAATATGATGACAATCACACCGCATTAATCTGAATTTATAATACACCCTGACTGCAACATTAAAGCTGCTTTCGTTTCTCTTTACCTGAAGGTCTTCTCTTGATCGAGGCTGTTCAGCGAGTTGGCCTTGGGCACGGAGGCTGCTCCTGGTTTAGGGACCATGTCCACGGACTGATGGAGACAGACAGGAAATGGAGAAAGGTGAGAAATCAGAGTATTCTGTTATATTTTTGGAAAGGGACGCGAGGCAGGATTGAGCAATATCTAACAGTAATTATGACGATAATAACGCCTTAAACGTTAGTACAAACTGGGGTTTTGTTTTGTTTGTTTCACGTCCTGAGCATTTTAAAGTGGCCAAACGCTTTTCTAAATTATATGTAGCTTGAGAAGTCAAGCGAAGAGTCAATGGGAACAAAGACAGCACTTACTATATGATAAAATATGATTTAAAAAATGCATAAAATTAAATAAATAAATAACATCAGGACTCTTGAAGACATTTTGCAATAAACGATGTTTGCTCACAAACTAGCAAAAAAATAAAATAAAATAAATAAATAAATACTATTTGATGAAAACTGACATTTTAATTTGTAAAAAAAAAAAAAAAAGTTACTTTGTAATGTAAATTCAACACCAAGTTTAACATCAAATCAGCTGCTTCCTGTCAGTTTGTAATTTGATTTACTTATATATATATATATATATATATATATATATATATGCAAAATAATGACATCGGAGCAAGCGAAAACATCTTGAATATAGTCAGGATTTACTATAATAAGATTACAATAAAACTAGTACATAATTGTTTCACGCTTTCAATTTTCTGCTTGAAATTAGAAAATCTGGCAAAATGTCTGGAAATAAGTTTAATAAACTTTTATTTAGTTAATTGTAACCCTATAACAAGAAATACTACATAAATTTATCTATATTTATGATATATTTAGTTGCTCAGGTGGACTTTTTGTGCAGTTTTTTTTCCACCTTGTCATAATGAACGAATGTCTACTTAAAAATATACATCATTAAATGTACGCAGTCCCTCCAGGATTTCACGGTCGCAGAAATTAACACAAAATCAAGCAAACGCCACAATATTCGGAGCAACTTGCGATTTTTAAAAATCGCTGCAGATTTTCTGAAGATTTGGGCCGAGACGCGTCACGTGACATCATCACGACGCGCATTCAGCCAAAGCCCTCTTCGATTCACGTGCGTCGAACGCGAGTACATCTACATGGTCTTGTTTACCAACAAACATCACTGCGAAAGACCGTACAAAACAATTTTCCCGCAAAAAAAACAAAAAAACAACAACAACACAAAAGCAAAAAAAAACTCCATAAATTGCGTCGCAAATTTTGAAGAAAAAAAAAAAAGCCGCAGCAAACCATGTCCGGTTTTCATCATTTCAAAGTAGGGGCGTGTAAACTTTCGCACTCGGCTCTACGCCACAGTGATTTGTAAAGAGTGCTATAGTAGTAGTAGTAGTAGTAGTATTGTTAGTAAAGCGCTCACTCTTAGCGTGGTGTCGGTGTTCTCTTTGGCGCGGTCCACGGACACCGAGCGCTTGTTCTCGAACATCTTCACCCGAGTCAGCACCGACTGCGGCTTCATCGCCGGGTCTTCCCCCGCCTCCGGAGATGGAGGTGGGAGGGGCTTGTTTACTGTCTCCGCCTCTGCTGCGAGGGTCTCGCCTTTGGGAGGGGGTGGGGTGTCCGAGTTCACGTATCCTCTAGGCTGGGTGGGCCTCGGGGGAGGCGCGGCCTCGTAATACTGTTTCGGTGGGTCCGGAGAACGAGACACGGGCGGAGGGAGGGGTTCCTGGTCGTAACGCGTGGGGGGGGTGATGGTGGGCGGGGCTTCATCGTGACGGACAGGCGAGGGGGACGGCTTCCCGTAGCGCGGTCGCGCCGGGCTGTAGTCGCCTTGTCGCTCGTATCCAGGCCACTGGTCATGCAAGTTCGAGTCATAGTTACGAGACTTGGCCTCGGCGTAAGGACCTTCGTAACGGTACGGCTGGGGATCGTAATCTCTGTACGCCGGCTCGTCCTGGTAAAGGGGCTGCTGGGAGTTGTAAACAGGTGGCTGCTTTAACTCGGGGCTCGTGCGTGCTGCCGGGTTGTCTCCGTAGACCTCCGTCTGGTACATCTGCTGATAAGAATAAAACAATTACGGATGAGTGGCCTCGAAAGCGCGACAAATATTGTACTGGTTTTTTTTTTCCAGGATTTGAATTGAGCACGTCAGAAACCGAAGGCGGTCATAATACGCATTTATGGCTGAAGGATGAAGCTTTAGAGTCAGAGGAAGGAAAGACCTGCAATAGAGGAGACTAAGAGGGGCTGTTATTATTATTATTATTATGAACACGTTAAAAAACTCAGAAGCAAGAAAGAGAATATAATATTTCATGAATACAAAAAAAAAAAGAAAAAAAAAAAAAAGATTAGACCAAAATACTGATGCGAGCCACGAAAGCGCGTCAGGCTGAATAAAAAGGCAAGAGGGAAAAAAAAGAAAGAAAAAAAACCTTTTGAGAAGTAGCCTTTAAGCGCGAATATCGCATGATCTACGCCAAGAACAAGGAACAAGGCCACGTTTCAAAGTCGTTACATGAGGAGAAAACATAAACAGGAAGAAACCCGTCAAATTAACTGCTGTGTAAATAAATCCACGGCGTTTGAGTCAGACAATGAAAAGAAAGTCATGCATGGGAGTCATGCAAAAGTGTGCAAGCTTTTAAAAATGCCTCATACACTGCTGTTTTACAGTAAAACACACAAGCATGCACAGAGAGGATTCAAATCCAGTGCGCATGCGAGAAAGACAACAGATTGAGAGAAAGCACCAGGCTGTGACGATGCCCGAGTATATGGCCTGGTTGCTTGGGAGGTACCTTGGGCTCTGATTGGCTGGGCTCAGGAACCGGGGGCAAGATGGCCGCCCCCGGTCCGGCGCTGCCCTCCACCGAACTCAGAAGCGCTACATTAAGGTGTGCAGCGGGAGGCGCCGGCTCAGGAAGAGCGGGATCTGCTTTCTGTGAAGGTGGTCACAAACGTTTAATACAGCATGCTCACGTTAACTCCTGCACAGCCGCATTCCTCATTTATTATTCGTCATTTAAAAAAAAACACCAAAAAATTTTTAGCATTTATCATTTTTTTAAAAGGAGGTGAGGTGAATGAAACCAGTCATGCAGTGATTGCAAAATCTACGAATGGACGACAGCTTTTATCCGTTTATATTTACTGATTTGAGTTTAATTCTAGCATGTTGTACATTTTTTTTTTCTGCATTTCATAAGACACTCCGAATACGAGATAAATACACACTATGCATACTGTTTGACACAGACTCATCAGTCATGCGCATTAAACTGACATCGTTCGGATAAATACGGCTCAGATACAGCAACAGGCACGAAGCCGACTCGTTCCACCACAGACGACGAGGACGACAATGACGACATCGATGAGGAAAAACAACAGGACTGACTGGATCAGGAATTACAATTAAACATTCAGGAGGAAAAACAAAAAACAAAAAAACACCACAACAGATAACGTCAGGTATTGCTTTTATATTTTCTGGGTTCATAATCGCCTCCACATGCCCTTCCTGAGGCACAGCACGGCCTCCAGGCAGCAGGGGAAGTGTGCGGCTCTGAGAAACGCTACCTGGTGTGACACGGGCGTGTTTTTGAAGGCGGCCGGATCGATGCGTGCGAGGGCGTCGTAGCTGGGCGGAGGCTGTTCCACGACGGGCTCCGAGGAGCGGCTGATGGCCGGGGCGTGGCGCGGCAGCGTGTCGTCGTTCAGCGGCTCGTCGTTCAGCGGCTCGTCCAGCTCGTGGTCGGTGTAGGTCCCGCCCTCGGTGTCCGTGTCCTCGTAGTCGGAGGTGTGGCGGCTGTCCGTGCTGTACATGCTGTACTCGCTGCCCGGGGCCGACAGGTACGACAGGCGGTCGTCATGAAGGTCCAGATCGTCTTCGGACGCACCATCCGCCTGGGAGAGCGGAGGAGAGGGAGAGAGAGAGAGGAAAAAAAAAAAAGAGGACAAGAAAAAGAGGGAATAAGAAGGAGGGGAAAGAAGAATGGGAAGGGAGGAAAATGAGGAAATGAGGAAGATATAAAAAGGAGGGAGAAGTAAAAGAAGGGAAAAAAGGATGCGAAAAAATACAGTGAAGAAATAAAAGGAGGAAAAGAGGAAGAGAGGAAAGGAAGAGCATGGCAGAAAGGAAAAAAATGCCGGAAGGAAAAAAAAAAAAAAGAGAAAAAGGAGGGAGTAGTAAATAGAGAAGAGCGAGGCAGAGACAAAAATACAAGGAGGGGAGACATAGAGGAAGACAGAAGGAAAGAAAAATAAGAAGGGAGAGGCAGAAGGAGAAAAAAAAGGAGGCATAGAGAAAAATATAGTGAAGAAAGAAGGACGAGGAAAAGAGAGAAAAATAAGGAGGGAGAAGCAAAAAGAAGAAAAAAGGAAACGAGAGAAAGAAGAAGGGAGAAGAAGAATGAGGTAAAGAAAAAAAATACATGGAGGAAAGAAAAATGAGGAAATGAAGAGATAAAAAGAAGGAGGGAGATGTAAAAGAAGGGAAAAAAGGATGAGAAAATACAGTGAGGAAATAAAAGGAGGAAAAGAGGAAGAGAGAAAAGGATGAGCAAGACAGAAAAAAGAGGAAAAGGGAGGAAGAAAGGAAAAGAAGGAGGGAGTATTTAATAAAGAAGCGAGGCAGACACAAAAATAGAAGGAAAAGGAGAAAGAGATGAACAAAGAAAGGAAGAAAACGGAGTAAAATAGGAAGAGAAAAAGAAGGAGTGAGAAGCAAAAAGAAGAGGAAAAGAGAGAAAGAAAAAGAGAAGAGTGAGGTAAAGAGAAAAAATACAGGGAGGAAAGAAAAGGGAGGAAGAAAGAGAAAATATGGGTGGGGGGGGAAGGAGCAGGAGAAGTAAAAGGCAAGCAAAGGAAAAGAAAGGAAGTAAAAAGAGGAAAAGAGAAACAGAGGGAGGAAAAAATAGTGTAAAGAAAAAGAAGAAGAAGAAAATACAAAAAGAGAGAAGAATTAAGGTGGGAAAGCAAAATAAAGAAAGTCGGGTTAAATTTTGTGACACAAAAGAGTATGAACAGAACCTTCACTACGTCATCAGACGTAGAAATAAATGAGAATAAAACCCGTATGCAGGGGAGAGCGGTTCATCGTGAGCCTCACCTTCCCCTCAGAAACCCAGACCAGCTGATTCTGCTGCTGCTGGATCGTCTCCTTCAGCGCCCCGTACCAGCCCTCGTTCATGTTGTTCATGTTTATGGTGGCTGCAGAGAGAGAGAGAGAGAGAGAGAGAGAGAGAGAGAGAGAGAGAGAGAGAGAGAGAGTTCATATGACTGATTTATATACTGCAGTTCTGTGAATCCACAAAGATGAAATCAGACTTGTGTACACTAGGGGGCGGTGTTGCACTGACCACACTGCAATGTTCAAAAAAAATAAAAAATAAAAAAATTAAAAAATCAGAGAGACTACATGACATGATGAATTAAACTGGACGATAAAATACCGATATCGTGATTAATGTTATCTCTTTACACTTTTCTTTTCTTTTTTGCAGAGATATGGTGCATTTTTAAAATAACTATTTATTTATTAAATAATTAGACTATCTGGAAGCAGCTGACTTGATGCTCAGTGTTTAAAACGTTTTTCCTCATTTTTAGTGCTAATTTTTTGAAATAAATTAACACATGAAATAAAATAAAATATAAAAGCAAACATATTTAATAAAAAATACCATCAAAGTAAAAAGGTATATATTTTTTTAAATGCTGGGAGTTTGTTACCAAACCACATGTACATAATACAATACAAAAAAAAAAAAAAAAAAAGAATAAATAAAAAATGTTTAAATAAAATAAAACACACACCCTTCTCACACACACTAGAGTGGAGTAATATAAAGTAATTATATATTTTTGTAAAAAAAAAAAAAAATGAATAAAAATTTTTTTAAAAACCCTCCTGATTGGTGGAAAAACCTGGTTTTCGTAAAGAAGTAGCAACTAATGAGGAAGTACACAATTAAATCATTTATATAATAAATATAATATAATAATAACAGCAGGGAATTTGTTTATTCTGCCTTTGCTGTATTCAGTATCGAGATAATTCAGTGTTTTCAGTAAACCGCTGTTACTTTCCTTAATTGTAAGAAACGTAAATGTCAATATTACTTTGTGTAATATAATCTTATGTCTGTTGTGCTCACTGGTGAAGAGGTGGTGGTTGTTCTTCCTCAGTTTGAGGGCGCGTTCGTACAGCTTCCTAGCGCTCTTCCTGGACTCGGGACACAGCCTCGTCCTCATGTTCTTCACACCCTGCTTACTGTCGGGGTTCAGGAACACCACGATGGGGTACCACTGCGCGTAGTTCAGCCTGTCCACCGCGTTGGGGGTGATGTCCAACACCGCATGTTTATCCTGCACACACCACACACACACACACACACACACACACACACGTCATCACAGAGTACAAGGGGTGGACGATATAAACAAACAAATACATAAAAATCATTTATCAACAAACATCACTGTGAAAGACCGTGCAGAACTATTCTGTGGAATTGCGATTTCACCAATTCAAGTAGTTGTCTGGGGGGAAAGAAGCACAAAAAAAACTCCACAAAAAAAGCCACAGCAAAATCAAGCGTTTCTGGCCGCAACAATCACCAAAAAAACAAACAAACAAAAAAACAAAACAAACATTCTGTGAAATTCTGTACGGACTGACTAACTGAGATCACAGAAAGCTCCGCCCCCAAATCGATTTCATACGGAAGTATATAAAATTTAAGTACCCCTTTCTGCAGAACCGAAACTCCAGGGGGCGGAGCTGCACCTGATCCAGCACGTCCTACACGGTTAGGGGTTAGGGTTGAGCTTTAAGAGGAGGAGTTGGATCAGGTCCAGCTCTACCTTCTGGACTTCTGGTTCTGCAGCGAGGATCATCTTCATAAACGTGCTAAACAGCATAATCTAATAATTTAAACATGACCTCCAGGTGTGACTTAAAGGCCGCAGTGCTCATCGCTCATACACTCACCTTATCGATGATCTGCTTGATGGTGTGAAGGCGGATAATTCCGGAGCTGCGCTGATCTGTTCCTGCGTCTCGGGGTTCGCTTTCTACAGCACGCAGAACACACACACACACACACACACACACACCGTTACACGTTAAACACCCGCAACCGCTCGCGTCTGTGCTTCGGCTTGGCATCCTCAGAGAGACGCTGTCCTCTCACACTGCTCTACGATCTTAAAATAGATCTGCTTTAAGGTTAGGAGTGAGAGAAACAACAGAACCGGTCTGGGATCAGCCGAATAAGGGGCGGCTTCCACACCCACACACAAACACCCACACCCATAACCACCCAGACACACCCACACACACAGCGAGATCAGAGCTGATGAAGGTGCACATGCGGAGGCATACACGATTTGGATGCATCCAGACCTCTTTTTGTCTGCTGTGCGTATAAGTTTCATGCTCCCTGAGCATTCATGTACAGTTAACTGCACTTCTTCGAGTGTGTGTGTGTGTGTGTCTGTGTGTGTTTAATATTCTACATGGCAGGAAAAAGAGTTTAGCTGGAGCAGCCTAGCTTAGGATGTTACTAGGACAGATTTGATCCTTATTAGTTCATTCGTTGAATATGAATCATCGTGAAATTGATTCTTTTGCGATTTGGTTTGGCTTAAGTTCACACTGCGCACCGTTAGTCGAAAGAAAAAGAAAAGAAAAAAATTTGCTGAGGAGCATGTAGGGCTGAAAACGTCCTCGAGAAACTCCTTCATTCGTTTGTTAGAAAGACCATGATAGAAACAGGTAAACAAGCCTTTCTCGGGTGTGGCTAGGAATCACCAAAATCACTCGAGCACAGAGAAAACGGAGCCGGTGCTGTATGAATGATTCGCTGATTATATAAAACGACTAGTTTGAAACATTTTGTGTATTCGGTGTTTCTCATGAACGCATGTCATTTCTGCAGCTCTACAGCTCTGTGCTTTGGCTCAGTTTAGCAGCTCACATCTATGAAAATAAAAAAAAAATATTTAAAAAGTGCTGTAACTCAAGACACACAGCATGCTCAATTCACTTCCTGTAGTGAATCGATTCAGAGTCGATTCAGAGTCGAATCGCTTTCTGTACTAGAGCAGGATTTAAAACTTCTAGCATCCTGAAAGACCTCAGGACGAATGTTCACCAATTGCTCAGAACCGCAACTGCGATACTGATATCGATATAATCCTGATTAACGATTTAATCACCTAAAAAAATAAATAATAAAAAATTACAGCTTTATAACAAGGTCAGTTTCTGTTGGACCGAACGATCAAGTTTGCGAAACGACTGAATCGTAAGCGAACCTCTTTATCCAATCATTTATCCACACACCTTTTTATAACAAAACATGCAACCCTTAATAAGCCAAGCTGTATTCAAGTGCAGAATTATTGGCACCCTTAAAGTGATCAGACAATTATTAATTAAAAAGTATAAATATACTTTTTTTTTTTTTTTTGGGTATACTTTTGGGATTCTCATGAAGATTGATGGCATTTCTGAAATGTTCCAGGACATTTTAACCTGGTTGCCTCTGCCAAGAGGTTTATACTCGGGCATAGATCTTGTTTTATGAAAATTATTGTATAGAATTAATATCGGTCCATCAAATTGGTCATCTTATGAAGATTGAGGTCAATGGTAAATTTTGCCAAGTCACGGTATTTATTTATTTATTTATGTTTGGCCAAATCTTGGTTGCCTCTGCCAGGAGGTTAAGACTTGACCATGAATTGAGCTTTTAACTAGACCCCAAACATACATCTACATGTGTGTTGCCACACAGAAAATTAGTAATATGAGGTAACTGTGTCAGAGGCGAACGGTCTCTAAAAGACTCCAGCCTTGTCACTTGTTAGACTGCAGAGGTGCCAATAATTTTGAAACCAGTGCATAAAAATAAGTAAATAAACAAAAACTTTTTTTTTTTAAATCAAAATGTTAAAAGTAAAACTATACAACATCCAAACTGAAAAATAACTAACTGACTGTGTGCAATATATTGATTTTTTTTTTCTTTATCAACAGCGCTGAAAATTTTGGCGCCATCTTGCCTTCATACACACTTATATGAAGTATAACGTTCCATGTTATTTAGTTATTTAGCATGATTTCTTGCTATGGGAGGGTTGGGGCTGTGCGACAGCATGGTGTGGAGGTCAAGAATAATCATTTTCAAGAAAAAAAAATTACATAAAATAAATACATAAATAAATTAGGCAACTAAAAACCAAAAAAAAACAAAAAAAGGATGTTCTTAAAGCCATAAAGAACAGCCGCTGTTGGTCTAGCGCTAATGACCAAGCAAGATGATGCAGTGAGTGACATACTTTCCCCGTCTCCAGGGCGCTGTGTTTCTGCAAGGCAAAATACAGTCATAAAGCAACAGCAAAAAAATAAACCCTAAATACAATTTCCACATGTGGTGATGGATCCTGAGTGCACTCGGATTAATGAAAGCACAGAGAAAAACGTGGTTTGTGTTACGATGGGACTAAGTGTGTAAAGTGATACAGATATTCACAGGGGTGTGTGTGAGAGTGTGTATGCGCATGGTAAACTGATACTCACTGGCTAGCTCGAACAGATCGGGCACCTCTCTGGCAAGTTTTTCTCGGGCGACGTCGGCGATGGGCCCGAAGATCACCACGGGCCTCAGGAACCCGGCTTGGGAAAGAGAGAGAGAGAAGAGAAGAAACAACAAAAACGTGAGCTCGTATATGCAGAAGAGGGCAGATAGAGCTTTCTTCCGGCTCTGCGGTGCAGTCTGAAAAGACGCAGAGGTTGGCTTGCAGGAAGCAAGTGTGTAGAAATGGGCAAGACCAAACCATAGAGAAAGCGGGGGGAGGAAACAGTTAGAACACACCATAAAGGTACGCAGAACACATGCTTCCGGAATCTACACACCTTCCCTGAGGACGACCCTTTCGTACGCGGGGAATTTGGTCTGAACCGGCTGAGCGGTGAGATCGTCCCGGCTCTTCCTCAGGTTCCTCTTGGAGCTGCGAAGTCCGCGGAACCTCCAGAAATCGGCGCGGTCTCCGCCGGGGGTTTTGGGTAGAGTGTACTGGACGCTGGACAACTGCTCCGCCCTGAAGATGAGACGAGAACGATTCTCATGGACTGTAAACGCTCATGGCAGGATAACGCTCGGGGCGGGTGTCTCATATTGTGATACGTTACTATACGTAAACTGAGCTGAGGTTTGGAGTGAACCTGTTCTTGTTGGGGATGATGCCCCTCTCCACCTCCTGGTGGTTCTTGCCGATGCGGATGGCGAGCCAGGAGCCCAGCTTGCCGTTGTAGAGCGTGTCCACCACCCGGAACACCTCGCCCTTGTTGAAGCTCAGGCCGTACGGAGACTCCTTCTCGTACTCGAAATGAGTGCGGATGTAGAAGGAGTCGCCCACGTCGGACTCCACGATCCTCCGGTACACTGTCAAAGAACCACCACGTCGTTACGAGACATCGGGGGGTATTTAATATAACTTTGCTTTCCGTTTATTACATCTGAGAGTTTTTCTATTATGATAAACTCACCGTCCTTCTTCCTCTGGGCCAGGATGGTGACCTCTTCTCCTCGGGGCAGGTCCAGCAGAAACAGCACCGCTTCCTCACGGATGATGTTTGCAAAGTCGACATTGTTTACCTGCACAGAGAGAGAGAGAGAGAGAGAGAGAGAGAGAGAGAGAGAGAGAGAACAGAAATGTGTTTAACAGAGGTCTATTAGTTAATCCCTATGAAAGAGAAGTGCGTGTAGTAACTTTACATTAATTGTTTCTCACTCGTAGCTCTTAGCAACCACCAGAAAGTGTATTTTATTTTATTATTATTGTTATTTTATTATTAATATTATTAATATCTACTGTCTGTGTTCGGAACACGAGCTAAACACGCAGCATTAACCTCAAACTCGGCTCCGGGGAAACGATGACATACATGACGAAGTATGTTTTTCAGTAAACGATCACTCTGAGATAAAAATAAATAAATAAACAGCAAAAATGCTAATTGTGACACGATCGATCATGGTTTGATGGATCATCTAAAAGTACAACATAGTTCTATATTTTACATTATTATTATTATTATTATTATTATTTTATTTTTTTTTTTTTTTTAGAGTATTCACTGTCTTGGTTACGTGGAATAAAGTTCTACTTATATTACCTTGTAGTATTTCAAATAATGCTCAAATAAGCTTTACATTTTCAATTACAATTCATGTAACTGTACAATAATAATAATTATAATAATAATACATAAATAAATAATAAAAAATAATATAATAATATGATGTGCTTTAGTAAGAAATAGTATTGGAAGAAGAAAAACAAAAAAGGCACTTGACAAAAAAAATTAAGAAAGAAAGCATCCTGCACTTGTTTTCGATTTTGATTTCAGAAAAAAAAATAATTAAATAATAAATTTATTAAATCCACTTCAAAGAGAAAAAAAAATCAATTTTCTCGGCCCATCCAAATATTTTTATTTCAGTGCATCGCAAAGAAACGTTTTGTTAAATGAGAAAAATGGACTGAGGGAAGAAAGAGGAACGAGGGAGTAAAAGGTTTTCACCTCTCACACACTCGGAGAGAGAAGTGTGTGGACGGAAAGGTGCTGGAAGCCTCACTGTGGGAAAGAGGGGTGTGTGTGCGTGTGTGTGTGTGTGTGTGTGTTGATTGTACAGCAGGGAGGAGTGCTTCTTTCGCAGAGTCTTTCCACCCAGCGTGACTCGCTCTGACTCGATGTAGGAGCGGCTTCTTTTACCCTAACCGTATTAAGTTTGGAATGTAACGTGTCCTTGAGCTTGGGAAAGGTGCTATATAAATAAAACATTATTGTTATTATTATTATCATTACTATTATAGTCATGGATCCAAACCAATAGAGATGCTCTGACTAACGCCATCCGAGTTTGTTATAAAGTGTAATGTTGGTCATTATTAACTAACTCATTACTAATGATTAATTAACAATTCAATAATTATTCATTATTCAGTTAAAACGGCCGACCTGATTTATTACGACTCTACATCACAGGTCTGCTTTTTTTTTTTTGTTCTTCCATTTTCAGCTAAAAAACTTTGATATAGCTGGTATTAATAAATGAATTTCATCCTGTAGATTTAATATTTGTTTATAGAGAAATAGGTTATATAAGTTTACAGTAAAATGTTTTGTCAGACTGAAAAAAATTTAAACACTGAACCAAAAATCAGTTCTTCTACTTCTTTCTTTCTTTCTTTTTTTCGATCTGCTGCTGATCAGAAACCAGCAGTGTTATTAATCACTTTCTCATTTTTATTCTGGTAAAAATGACTGGGTGCAGCGTTCGATCCGACACTTCGTTTTCCGCCGATTTAACCTTTTTGTTTATTTTTACATCTTTTTTTTCTCTGTTGGCTGACATTTCAGACGCATCCCCGATTACATTCCTGTTGAGATTTTCTTTAAAACTTTTCCAGAGTAACATACTGACAAAAAAAGAGCTTTATTTCATACCGAAGCAAACCACAAAAAAGTGCCTATGCAGGAAAAAAAAACAACTACATTAATCCAAAGTAAAACAATGTGGATAGTTTTTGTAATTTGTTACTGTAATAACCCGTGTTCTGTGTTTATAGATGTGTTTATAAATCCTGATGTGATGTAACGCTCGTCATTCCGCTCACTCTGAGTATCTGATCTCCCTCCTCCAGACCCTCTTTAGCAGCAGGACTGTCCTCCAAAACTCCGGCCACGAAGATCCCCACGTCGTTTCCTCCTGCGAGCCTCAGACCCACGCTCTCTCCTTTCCTAAACTTCACCAGCTTCATACTGGGTCTGTACGGGTCACACACACACACACACACACACACACACACACACACAATCAAAACTTCCAACAAGCTTAGACATTAACATTGCTTTAGCTTTGTGTTATGTCTGTGTTTAGCGGTGTTGGAAGAAGAAGCAGAAGGAAGAAGAAGCAGAAGGAAGAAAGACACAGAAGGAGGAAGACGAAGCAGAAGGAGGAAAAAGGAGCAGAAGGAGGAAGAAGAAAAAGTATGAGAAGGGGGTAGAAGAAGGAAAAAGAAGCAGCAGAAGGAGGAGGTTGAAAAAGAAGGAAGAAGAAGAAGCAAAAGGAGAAAGAACAAGAATAAGATGAAGAAGAAGCAGGAGGAGGAAATATAAGGAAGAAGAAGAAGAAGAGGAAGAAGAAGCAAAGAAAAAAAAACAGGAGATAAAGGACAGAAGATGAAGCAGAAGAAAAAGAGAACAAAGAAAATTGAGAATAAAGAGAATAATAATAATAATAAGAAGAAGAAGGTGAAGTAGAAGAAACAGAAGGAAAAGGAGAAGCAGAAATAAGTGGAAGAAAAACAAAAGAAAAAAATGAAACCGAAGAATCAAAGAAGACAACAAAGTAGGAAAAACAAGCAGAGGAAGAAAAAAGGAAAGAAAAAGAGGAAGAAGAAGAGAAGCTGATGAATGATGATGATAAAAGGAGCCGACGAAGAAGAGGGGCGAAGGAGAAGCAGAAGAAACTGCAGGAGCTCAGTAAGGGACCGTGTAAAAGTGCATGAAGTAGAAGATTGTGTAAAAGTCCCACAGATTTGGTTTCATGGCTGTAATTGGAGCTGAAATGGGTTTTTTTTGTTCACCCTAAAGGATTCGGTGTGTGTTTTGTTCCTCTATTAATCAAAATCTGTAGGAGATCAGAACAATCTCACAAACTGATCCACTTCACACACTTCTTACACGTTCCCTTATCAACTCCTTAACTATTAAAGCGACAGCAATCTGCATTTCTAGCAAAAATTACTTGCAGAATATCAGAACTAAAGGTGTTCGGTTGTCGTTTGCTCTTGGAAAACATGAGTTGGGCATTTCTGTAAGTTTTCTTCACAAGGAATCCATCTCACGTCCAAATAAAAACCCCAAACAAACAAGTAAACAAAAAACTGTGTCCCGTGTATCATGTTGTGTGTTTGTCATATTTCTTTGCACGGTTCTCCTGAAAATTCCTTGTGAAACCAGGGTCAGATTTATGGTCCACTGTTCCGTGTGTGTTAACGGACTCTTCCCACCTGGACTGTGACATCACGAGCGAGATGGCCGACAGGTGAAGGTGGTGAATGAAACGAGAGTTACCGCAGGATGCCGTCATCGTGTGCAGCGTTGGGGACGGGGGCATCGGAGGGACTGACGGGCAGATCGACATCCGGCTGTCCGGGCTGAGCATACACTGGCTTCGGTTCTGCACACACACACACACACACACACACACACACACACACACACACACACACACAAACAAATACATACAGTTTAGAGACTAAAGGGTTTTTTTTCAGTCTATTATTACATTTATTCAGTCCAGGATGACAGGTTATAAGAAAGAACGTCTATTTTTACCTCCTACAGCTCTAAAAAAAAAAAAAAAAGAAAAAAAAAAAAAGAGGCCCCCTTAATACTGAGGCCCACTAAAAACACCACAGAAGAAGAGAAAAACGAAAAGAGAAGTGAAGGATGTCGGAGTGTGATCTGAATGTGATCAGACTAACCTGACAATACGCAAGTAGGAAAGAAAGAGTCAAAGAGGAGGTGTGTGTGTGTGTGTGAGAGAGAGAGAGCGAGAGAGAGAGAGAGAGAGAGTGTGTGTGCGTGTGTGTGTGTGTTTCTGACCTGGCAGGGGAGGAATCTGTCTGTCGGTCTCCTCGCTGTCAGGGACGAGCAGCGCGTCTTCCACCAGCTTCACAGGAGTGGACACGATCGGCGGCTTCGAGATCCGCTCCTCATCCCGACTCCTGTGGCTGATACACACACACACACACATCATGTAAATAGCAATATTCATTACATACCAAATTTGACAAAATAAATAAATGTTGAAATCACACGTGTTTGAGGAAGCACGTGTCTGGATCGGCTACTGCTAGTGCGCTGGAATAACTATGACTAAATGGGAGATGATAATAATAATGATGATGATGATGATGATGATGATGATGATGATGAAAAAATGGGGGGGGGGGGGACTGTCCAAAAATAGTGTTTATTTATTTGTTGAACTTCTTAAACTCCAAATAAAAAAATATCATCAAAACATAAAAAAAAATTAAGTAAACAAGTAGCTAAAGAAATAAATCAAATACTCAAAGTAAATAATAATAATAAGAAAGTTGCTTTGGTGTGGAATACCATGTTGTACTAAAAACCGTACAGGCAGTCAAAAATAACACCTGTGATGGAGGTGTGTGTGTGTGTGTGTGTGTATGTGTGTGTGTGTGTGTGTGCGTATGGAATTTTACACAACACACAGGCCAACACGGTTCCTCATCACTGACTGAATTGGTTCCAGTACAGAAAGTGGGTTTGAGATGTGTGTATGCGCGCACACGCACACACACGCACACACAGGTGGAAATTATAAAAACGTGGAATGTTGTGAACTCAGATTTATACATTTAAAGTTTTTCATTTAAGAAATTTTAATCTTAACTTTAATTTGCTGTTGTTATTAACAGAAGCTAAAAACAACAACAAACTGTATTCTTCTTCTTATTATTATTAATTAACTATTTACTTATTTGTTTGTTTATTTGGTCAGTCAGTCATTCAAAAGAAAGACAAAGTGAAACTAAAAATGAATTGTGTATGAGAGAGAGAGACAGAGAGAGAGAGAGAGAGAGAGAGAGAGAGACAGACAGACAGAGAGAGAGACAGAGACAGAGAGAGAGGGAGACAGAGAGAGACAGAGACAGACAGAGAGAGAGACAGAGACAGAGAGAGACAGAGAGAGAGAGAGAGAGAGAGAGAGAGAGAGAGACAGACAGACAGAGAGGGAGACAGAGAGAGACAGAGAGTGTATGAGACAAACAATTCAGTCCTGCTCAAAATAATAATAGCAGAGCTCCAGCATTTCTGTACGACACTTAAGACACTCGAGTTTGCTTCTTGCTCCGGTTTCACAACACACACACACACACACACACACACACACACACACACACACACACACACACACACACACACACACACACACACACACACACACACACACACACACACACACACACACACCCATCACAGATGTTATTTTTTACACCCACAGAGAGAATAACCGAGTAACGAGTACAATAGTGACATTACAGTGACGTGAGTGAAGACGGTGTCTGCTGGGAAGTGAGGAGATGATTAAAGCGTACGGTCTGAACACTAAACCACGACCACAGCCGTGACCCTGCTGATGCAAATGTGTGTGTGGGAAGTGTGTTAAATATGCCGAGTGCGCTGTTTGGGGTTTATGTACATAAATATGTGACAGATTAACAGCTCACACATACATACACACAGGTTTATTAATATACATTAATACATCACTAGCCTAAACAGATAAACGGACACGTCGCTACTCTAAACACACGCATCATGTTTAACACCACTAACGTACAAACACTACATCTAAATCACACCGACTCTCTATAAAGCCTACTGTAGTCACTACCAAGTACTTACAAGGAGAGGAGTTTCTGCAGAACCGGGAAAACGGGCCTGCAGTGAGACAGAGTTCCTGTTACCGCTCTGAAGTTAATGATGTTCCTATAAACGCACATCCTGGAGTGTTTTATTCCTCTTACACCACAGCAATTTGTCAACGGTTTGTAAAAAAAAAATAATAATTTTTTATCCGTTTATAGCTACATTTAATGTCGTGGAAAGTCCGCAAAGCAAGTTGATTTGTGTTAGCGCTGACCCTACAGCAGCTATAAACAGTGGTTCCATCACCAGCCTCGCTTTCTTTTTTCCTCTCTTAACGTTAATAAGACAAAATAAATAAATAAATAATTTCAATCATATTTGGCTGGTATCGGACTGATACCGCTACTGACCATCAGATCTGTGCCAGCTTTGATAAAAATAAATTAATTAATTTAAAAAAAAAAAAAAAAAAGAAAGAACTGGTCAGACCTCGTCTCTGCACATTTACTTTACAAAGACGATTATAGAGGGGAACTCGTTTACAGAATGCTAAGCTAACGCTTCGTAGACGGATAAAGGTGAGGTGATGGTAATCAGTTGTTGATTTATGAGTCGATTATAAAATCACCAACACGAGCTCCATCTGTTCCATCTGTCCATATCTGAGTGAAGTGGGAGGATGTGATTAGCGACCAGCATCCTTCTCTAACTCAGAGTGGCCGCCGGAGTCAACACACACACACACACACACACACACACACACACACACACACACACACACACACACACACACACACACACACACACACAGCTGTCTCACCCCAAGGCTCAGTGCGCACACATTTTTCTTTTAACGCGCTGTCGCTGCCTACATTTTATTTACAACAAATCTCCATCATCATATAAAGTCCACATGGATATTTCTCTCTCTCTCTCTCCCTCTATCTCTTCATCTACCTCTCTCCCCATTTCTCTCTCTCTCTACCTCTCTCCCCATTTCTCTCTCTCGCTATCTCTCTCCCCATTTCTCTCTCTCTCTCTCTCCATTTCTATCTTTGCCTCGATCTATCTCTCCAATGCTCTCTCTATCTCTCTCTTGCTCCCATTTCTCCCTCTCTCCACTGCTCTCTCTGTCTCTCTGCATTTGTGTCTCTCTCTCTCTCTCTCTCTCTCTCTCATTTGTCTCTGTCTCCATTTCTATCTCTCTCTCTCTCCATTGCTCTCTCTCTCTCTCCATTGCTCTATCTCTCTCTCCATCTCTATCTCTCCCTCTTTCTCCATTACTCTCTCCATCTCTATCTCTCCCTCTCTCCATTACTCTCTCCATCTCTCCATTTCTATCCCTCCCTCTCTCTCCATCTTTCTCCCAATTTGTCTCTCTCTCCCCATTTCTCTCTCCCTCCATTGCTCTCTCTTTGTCTCTCTCCATTTGTCTCTCTCTATCTATCTCTCTCACCCATTTATCTCTCTGTCTCCATTTCTATCTCTCCCTCTACCTCTACTAGGGCCTCATTTGTGAAACATTTGAACACAGGCCTGCATTTTATCCTAAAACCGTTGCATGTAGAAATAAAAAATAAATAAATAAAAATTTAAAAAGCGTGGAAAGCAACGCAATTTTCCAGCCTGACGTATGAACTTTCCCAGTGGCCCCGGCACTGTGGTTTGTTCGGGGAAAAACAAAACAAAAACAAAAAAATCAGGAAAGCTGTGTGGCGATTTTATGTATGTAGTAAGTGAAATGCTTCCGTTGCCATGACAACAAATTAAAGATTGCGCAAAATCTATAAATAATGTACCTCTAGCTAGAACGTACATTTCAGACTCTTCTCTGTTGCCTTTTGAGCCATTTCTTTATCTGCGGAAATACTGGTATGCAAATTAGCTTGACGATGGGCGGGGCAAAAACCGGGTCACGTGCATTCAAATCTAGGGATTTTTGATTTTCACATAACTATGCTGCACACGTACATTCAGCAGCGCGTACAAACATTTTCACACGTCGTTCGTACGCAAATGCCGAGAACTTTTCTTAAGAACAACTTCAGTATGTTTTATAAATACGGACCCTGGTGTTTCTGCTCAACAGGATTTCCACGTATTGAGCGAAGCGTGAAGATGCGTACAGAAACGTCAACCCTTCATCAACTTGGAAGAAGTTTTTCCAAGTCACCAGTCTTTCCTGGAATCAGTGTTTGTGTCGTGTATTTATTTATTTATTTATTTGCACTTTTTACGGTTTATAAGAGACGAGTTTACCTCCCGTTGCTGATCTGTTGAGGCGACTGGCCGGAGATGTCGGACGGATCCGAGCGCTTGTCCGGCGAGCGAGAGCGACTGCCACGCAGCTGCTCATGGGAATGATCGGAGGTGAGGGAATGGATTTCTGAAATATCTGCTCAAATAAAGAAAAAAAGATGAGAAAAATTATTAAGCACAAAACAACAACAAGCATAACCGAGTAAATGTTTCCAGAGTGTCCTCACCGTCTCGCTCGGAGTTGCCGGAAGGAACGCTGTCGTCTACGTCGGGAACGTTGAGGAGCGTGGCTCTCTCGTCTCGCTGCACCACCATCTTCAGCTTGCCTTTCGAGCGCTCAATCAGTTTCTTAGCGTCTGTCAGGGACAGGTTCTCCGTCACAGTGCCATTAATCTACACAGAGAGAGAGAGAGAGAGAGAGAGAGAGAGAGAGAGAGAGAGAGAGAGAGAGAGAGAGAGAGAGAGAGAGAGAGAGAGAGAGAGAGAGAGGGGTAAACATTCAGTCACACTTTTCTTGCCTTGTTCCAAGAAAGACTGATTTTTTCCCTCCAATTAACTCATTTTTGAAATATTTCTGTAAAGCCGAGGCACAAAGAGGCTGCACGTGGTTAGGATTAGTTGGAAAGCAGTGTGAGTTATAACTTATCTCTCTCTCTCTCTCTCTCTCTCTCGCTCTCTCACTCTCTCACTCTCCCCCTGTAGATTAACGGCACCGTGATGGAGAACCTGTCCCTGACCTGGCCCTCTGTCTGTCTGTCTGTCTGTCTCTCTCTCTCTCTGTGTCTATGTTTGGAAATCTTCTTGCATCTGCCTCATCTTTTATTTATATCTTTTCTTTTAATGTTGAAAGAATGTTTTTATTTAGTTTTATAATTAGGAGAAATATAATATATAATATGAAACACAGGCCTAAGAAATGTTCATGTCCGTCTTTCTCTCTCGCTCCGTCTGTCTCTCGTTCCTTCTGTGTTTGTCTCTCTCCATCTTTCTCTCCCTTTCTCTATCCATCTCCCTCCACCTTTCGCTCCCTTTCTCTCTCCCTCCACCTTTCTCTCCCTTTCTCCCTCTCCCATTGTCTGTCTCTCTCCAACTTTCCCTCCCTTTCTCTGTCTCTCTACCTTTCCCTCCCTTTCTCTCTCTCTCTCTCTCTCTCTCTAACTTTCCCTCCCTTTCTCTCCCTCTCTCTCTCTACCTTTCCCTCCCTTTCTCTCTCTCTCTCTCTCTACCTTTCCCTCCCTTTCTCTCTCTCTCTCTACCTTTCCCTCCCTTTCTCTCTACCTTTCCCCCCCTTTCTTTGTTTCTCTACCTTTCCCTCCCTTTCTCTCTCTCTCTCTCTACCTTTCCCTCCCTTTCTCTCTCTCTATCTTTCCCTCCCTTTCTTTGTCTCTCTACCTTTCCCTCCCTTTCTCTCTCTCTCTCTACCTTTCCCTCCCTTTCTCTCTCTCTCTACCTTTCCCTCCCTTCCTCTGTCTCTCTCTACCTTTCCCTCCCTTTCTCTCTCTACCTTTCCCTCCCTTCCTCTGTCTCTCTATCTTTACCTCCCTTTCTCTGTCTCCGTCTCTCTCTCTATCTTTCCCTCCCTTTCTCTGTCCGTCTCTCTACCTTTCTTTTTCTGTCTCACTCATGTCACACTGTCTGTCCCTTTCTTGCCCTCTCAGTCTCTCTCACTTTCTCTCTTTCTGTGTTTGTGCCTCTCTCTCTCTCTCTCTCTCTCTCTCTCTCTCTCTCTCTCTCTCTCTCTCTCTCTCTCTCTCTGACGGTACCTTTAGCACAACGTCTCCCTCCTGTATGTTTCCGTCTCGGGCTGCCAGGCTTTCAGGAGTGATGTCCTTCACGAAAATGTGGCTGGCCAGTCTCAGCCCGTATTCTGAAATGTTCAACACACAAACACAACACACAAAGACACACAGAAGCTCATCATCACACTCTCAGGACGAACAATTAAGAGCCGAGGTCTCAGAGACAGCAGCTCGTGTCCTCCTACTGCATGTAATCAAGTAAGCAAAGCATTCCAGTCATGGGTGCTCCTCTATATAAACATCAACATGCATTTCAACTATGCGCACACACGCGCACACACACACACACACACACACACACACACACACACACACACACACACACACGACAGCATTTACTCTCTCTGGAAATAAAGATCGTATAAAAGTGAAAAAAAAAAAACATTGCTAGTATGAATACAATTTTTGTTTTTAATATTATTAAATAACTCATTAATATGCTAACAACTATTAACAAAATATCTAAAGATCAGCTTTCATTCGTTTTGTAAATGTAAAATTTAGCATTAAATATTATAATAAAAAATAATAATTACATAATATTAGAAATAACATGATATTTAAATGTTTGTTTGCTTGTTTCTAAAAGCCGATCTTGAGATGTCACGTTCTTGGGGAAAAAAGCCGTCACTGCTGAGCTTGTTATGACGTAGCCGGCGAGTTGCTCTAGTCTCGGTTCCTGACTCACCTTCATTCTTGCGTGATTTGACCAGCGTGACTTTGGAGGGTCGCGGCGGGCCGGCGGAGGTGACCGAGCGTCTGTCAGACCGCGGGGACACGCTCTGCTCTCTCCGTCCCAGGCTGGCGCTCCGATCGTTGCGTCTGCTCGTCCCCACGCCGGCTCCGACTACCGGGCCGGCGAATTCCTCGTCCTCCGTGTCCTCCTCACGCTCAGACATGGTTTCCCTGTCGCCCGCTCGAGACGCCGGGATCTGGACTTTGCGTTTACGCCGGATGGTCTGTCACGGAGAGAGATTAATTAGTAAGTGAAATACTGAATACTGAAACCCATTCGATACTGTTCTCTTTAAAAACTACCATTGTACATAAAAGTATAAAGTATAAATATAATCAAATCATTCCTAACACAAGCAAAAAAAAAACAGTCAGCTCTCTTTATTTCCAATTTCAAAAATAAATTTCCTCATTTCCACCAAATCCAATTGTCCAATAAAAATTTGTTCCAGGATCCGATACGTTTTCTCCGATATCCGATCCACCATTTTGTGCCATCTCCAACCCTTAAAGCAATTTTTTTTTACCTCCTCTGTATGTTTGAACGTAAAACATTCCAGTTGCTTCATATTTTTCGCGGCGGAGCGACGCACACGTACAGACGGCAACTTTTTATTTATTTATTTATTTATTTTTTTTACTAATCAGCAAAATGTAGCGGTGCGAAAATGGTAACAAACCTCAACCAGATACGGTACAGTGTGATGTTCTTTCCCGCGGAAATAAAAATGCAGCCAAAGACAAACAGTGCATTCGACTGAAGATTATAACTCGAGTAGGAAAACCTAAAGAAAACGCCCCCTTTAACTGTATTCCTACTAATATCGGTCTCCTCAACCCCGAGTTCAGCAAGTGACGTCAAATCAAAATGGCCGCTCGCAGTATGAACACAGCAGCACTCCTTACATCACACTGTATATGTATATGTATGTATATGTATATGCTTTAGATCAATCAGCGTACAGACATTATAGTCGCTTGTTAAATCTATAAAAATCTATAATCTAAATCTATATCTATAAAATATCGTAATTCTGAGAAGTAATCGTAATTAACTTGGAAGTGGACACATGGTTACACAAACTCTTCCCTCCCTAGGAATTTGAGTGTTTACTTATTCTTGTCAGTCGACATTACTGCATTCACGTATCTAGTGTGTCAGACACGTTTACAGACAACATGGCACTGGCTAGCAGACTGGCTATTTCACTGCTAGTCACGGTGGACTAGCTTATAAAAGTTAATGATTTGTCCATTACTGTTCAGAGTAACCAATCACAGAGGGGTACGACTCACAATTTTGGCATTTTTGCCGCTCTTCCTGAGCTGCTGAACAGCGTAGGCGTGTTCCACGTTATCCATGGAGACCGCGTTCACCATCACCACTCGGTCGTTCTCGCTGTGGAGCAAATACGAATAATGAAGCATTTTACTGCAAAATGTAAAACGCTAAAGCTGGCAATTGTGAGGGGGTTGGGGAGGGGGTTGGGGAGGGGATTGGGGAGGGGATTGGGGTTGGGGAGCGACTCACTGTAGAAGCCCCTCTGCCGGTCCTCCTTTCAGAACGTCGGAGATGACGATGGAGGTCTCTCCGCTCTGGAAATGAGGGTTGTCTCGTCCTCCTGAGATGGCGATACCGAATCCAAATCCTGGAGCCTGCGAACAAAAACATGCGATTCAAAGACGTGGAGAGACCGGGCATCTCACGGTACAACAAATCACTGAAACCAGGACCGTGTATCGTAATATCATTTTTAACCACTTTCTAGACATCATTACAACTGAAATCATTTCTAACCTGTCAAATTTGAAAAGCGACGTTTTTGACCATTTTCAGCCATACTGAATGTATAATATATGTATAACGATGGACTTCATTTCTACATTTAGCTCGAAAGAATGTCAAAGCACCACGTTAGCGTATCTCTCAAGTGGGAAAATCACCAGCTGAAAGATTACTAATGTGAGATGTAGAGAAAGGGGGCGTGGCTTCCAGGGGAGTCAGTTCATATTGGAGGGCGCGTCTCAATCAGCTCCCTAGGTGCTGAATCAGTGTATCATGTACGCGAGTTCAGGCACTGGTAAGGACCCTGGCTCACTACACATTGGGACACCGATGACTCAATTTCCGGCGACACGACCACGTACTTGCGCTGTAAAACCTCACCACTGGCATTTACATTAACACTGGTACTTAACAGGCAGGAACGATATCTTTCAGACATTACATGCCATAAATTTGTTAGCTTAATTACATGTGTTTGTCATGGTACTTCAAGCAGGATCGTAGGTGAGCTAGTGGATTTTTTTTTAAACTAACGTAAGTGATCATTTGAGAGCCACAACAACGATAACAAGCTACTTTTGTACATTTGAAGACGAAGTTGGCCAACAGTTTGTCCGCCAATTTTTTTTTTGAGCTGAGAGGCTTCAGAAAACATGGTCTTTTCCAGTAAGGGAACATATTGAGAATCGATGCTCCCTGGTTTTTGCAGTGCATTGTGGGACTTTTTTTAGGGCGCGAACGTTCCAGTGCGCTGGAAGGATTTTGCGATTGAGACGGTCCTTAAAATGGCCGACTCCCTGATCGGTGCCCTGACTACTGAACTAGGGAGTTGATCGAGACGCGCACAGAGAGTTGAAAACACCTACCCAACTGTCAATCATTCCAGATTCAACTCTCAATCGGTTCATCTGCCGATTTTATTCGCTCTTTTTGTGTCGAATTTTGAACGGCTCACATCGGTGTACTCCGATTTTACGCTGCTGTGAAGGTTGGCAAGTCTGTATTTAAGGCGTGTATGACGATTGGGTCATGGTGAAACCTGACTCACTGTCCTCCATGGTGTGGTGATGTCTTAACGAGAGGGGGAGACTTTCAACTGGCTACAAACAAACGTATACGTAGAAACGTCGTAGACACGCCCACCTGGAGTGGCTAAAAACTGTGTTAAAACAATTTATGCACCCCAGATATTTACATATTTATGTTAGTTCGTTTGTTTTAATGTTACAACTATACACTGATCTGAATGACGAGCATTTACATTAAAATTTTTTTATTTTTTTTAAACACACTTTGTTGTCTTATAAGGAACGATGTAATATGTGTGTATTTTGAATTTACTATAAGTGGGCGATATGAGAAAAACAAACAAACAAAAAAATCATATCACGTTACCTGAAGATATTTTTACGATATACTATATGTATCATAACAAGCAGGTTTGCTAACAAAATGCCATTAAAACAGTTTTGTTGCATAAGAATTTTTTTTTCCAAAAATATTGTGTCTATTAAATTATTCAATACTGAGAAATATGAATTTTTTTTTTTTTTTTAAAAAGGAAACATTTTATTTGTTATCCAAGTAAACATTTGGTATCTAATCAGAGTGTGTCATCACCATAAAAATAAATAAATAAATAAATAAATAAATAGACTGTGATAACTACTGATAACATTAGTTAAAATTTTATTAGAAGAAACTAATTACATCGCTTACTTTCTTCGTACAAGTTTGTGAATTTCTGCGCCGACTACAAAACCAGCACAGATATTTAGCATGACGCAACAGCACCCCCCCCCCCCACCCACCCACCCACCCACCCACCCACACACACACACACACACACACACACACACACACACACACACACCCTGATGCATGGTACAGAGGGTTCCTGGCACTGAGTAACAACCTCGCAGTCCGACACGGCCAAGTAATTCTGCGACTAACATCATTACAAGCACAGGGTCAGAGAAAGAGTGAAGAGGACACTGTAAGTGTGTGTGTGTGTGTGTGTGTGTGTACACATATAAATGTCATCACTGTATGCTCATTCGGTGTATGTATGTTTTTGCTCTTTTACTATTTACATATTTTAACCAGTTCATTTTTTTACTACTTGATTGTTAATAAATAAATTATTCTTTTTTTTAAATTTCCAAATATTAATATTCTAAATCATTCTAAACATTAAATATCAAAATTCTAAATATTAATATTCTAAAATACATACTTCTAAATGTTTACTATTGTTATTCTAATATAAATAATTATGTAATTCCACATCATTCTAAATGTTTATTATGACAAAATAAATAAACCTATAACTCAAACTATTAATATTCTAAAATAATTCTACGGTTTTAAATATTAATATCCTAAAAAAAAAATTCTAAATTTTTACTATTATAGCAAATATTAATATTCTAAAACAAATGTTTCCAAATGTTTATTATTATTATTATTATTATTATCATCATCAAATAAATAAATCTGTAATTCAAAAGATTAACATTCTAAAATTTATCATTCAAAATGTTTCCTGTTATTATTCCAAATATTAATATAAAATATTATTCACACGTGTCAAGGTGAGAAGCAGTGATGGAGTCTGAGTTTATAGCTGAGGCTAATCAGTAGTTAGTCAGTAGTTAATCAGTAGTTAATCAGTGCTCGCGTGTCGAATTAACTCTGAGAACGGAGAAATATCACCGTTTTTGCTCCTAATGAACGTGGTCACCTCTAATCCTAACTATAGATACACCACCAGCTCCTCCTCAGGCTTCTCGATCACGTCCTCGAAGACGTGTCCTTCAGAGTTGAGCCTCAGATTCAGATTCATTGCGATTTTTCTTCCCCCTCCATCAACCTTGCTGGAAGTGATTTAAGACTTCCTTCTACACCTGCTATCCCCAGTGCCTTAAGAAGAACCATCAGTGAAATGACTGACCTGAAAAAAAGCATGACCTGAAACTTTACCACAGATTTTGGACAATATATAAATATATTCAAATCTATACAACCAAAAGTATGTGCACCCCTGACCATCAAACTCGTGCTTGTTGAACGTCCCATTCCAGATTTATTCCCCCTTTGCTGTTAGAATAAGCTCCACTCTTCTGGGAAGGCTTTCCACTAGATTTTGGGGGTGTGGCTATGGGGATTTGTGGTTCATTCAGCTACAAGAGCATTAGTGAGGTTGAGGTCAGGCGCTGATGTTGGGTGAGGAGGCTCCAGGTCCAGTTCATCTCAAAGGTGTTCAGTGGGGTTGAGGTCAGGGCTCTGTGCAGGACATTCGAGTTCTTCCACCTTCTTCCAACCTTCTCAAACCATGTCTTCATGGAGCTCACAGGGGCATCGTCATGCTGGAACAGGTTCGGGCCTCTTAGTTCACATAAGAGAAATTGTAACGCTACAGCGTAGAGAGATGTTCTATACAATTGTGTGCTTCCAAGTTTGGGGTAAGAGTTTGAGGAAGAACCTCATATGGGCGTGCTGGTCAGGTGTCCACATACTTTTGGCCAGCGAGAGCAGGATTATCGACATGGATTGTTTTCCTATAACCGCACATCCCAAAGTGTTTTATTCCTTAATTATCGATCCAGGCATTAAGAAGTCACACCAGATCCATATTTAACTCGTTTTAACGAGATGCTAAGCCTCAGAATCGGTGCACACCTAGCAAAGAAACTGAAGTGATGCAAGTGATTAGCCTGAGCATTTTCACGTTAATTAGAGCATCTCTCTCTCTCTCTCTCTCTCTCTCTCTCTCTCTCTCTCTCTCTCAGCATGGCCACATACAGGAAGAGGAAAAGGAGCTGAGCAGTGGTTTTTTCCCCCCTCACACACACACACATACACACTTCCTGCCTTTCGAGACATAAGTGCTATTGTGACTCCATTCCCTGACTTCCTGCACCTGGACTACACAACACAACACAACACAACACACACACACACACACACACACCATCATGTTAGGAGGGTTTAGCAGATGATGTTCTTGCACTCACCCTGTGAAGAGTCACCGTGTGCTGCTCCCATATAACCGTTTCCTCCATCGCTGCACTCTGTAACACACACACAACAAATCAGATGGTCACTTTAACGATATATAGCCAGTGAATGCACTGAAAGAGTGAAAGAGTACAGTGTATGAACTCTGATGTACAGTTACAGATCGTCACACTGCATCTCATATCGTAACTAGAAACCTGCATTTGAATGGATTAGTGACTCGTGGTCAGTAAAAGATGCCATTTAATTCCCCCAACTGCCTTCTTCTACTACATAATCACACAAATAAATAAATAAAACAACAATCTGAAGGAAAGTGTGGAAAGAGACGGAGAGATTGTAATCTTAACGCAGCTGTGGATTAAACGGCCTTGATTTGATCAGATCTGCCAAACTACAAAATAAATATACAAAACAACAACAACAACAATAATAAAATCCACATTATTTTTGTTAGGACTGATTTTATTATATTTTTACATCATCATGTTTGCTAGGTTTGCAATGCAAACGATTTTTCGTGTGAAAGCTGTGCAAGTTTTGTCGAAGTCGTGTTTTAGCCATGTGCTCAGCTTGAGTTTAAAAAAATAAATAAATAATTAGCGGTTTTTAAAGAAAAAATATATATAAAAATCGGCCGAGACTCATGATTTCAGTATAAGAGTATTAAGAAATAAGAAAAGAAAACATATTCTGCGTATATTGTGTATAATAGGCGCTAGAAAGGTGCTATATAAATGAAACACCATCTTATTATTATTAGTATAATATTCTTTAGTTTTGTGTCACTGTCTTTTTATTTACGAATTTCTACCTTTACACGTTTCTCTATATTGGCTTATTAATCTTGTCTTGGCAATAATTTCCCACTTTCTTGCAAAAACATTCTAGATTCATCAAATTGTGAGGGCATATCCTGTGAACAGCCCTCTTCAGGTCACCCCACAGATTTTTAGTTGGATTCAGGTCTGGGCTCTGGCTGGGGCATTCAAAAACATCGATCTTCTTTTGGTTAAGCCGTTCCTTTGTTGATTTGGATGTGTGCTTTGGGTCATTGTCATGCTTATAGGTGAAATTCAGCGTACTAGCAGACACCTGAAGGTTTTGTGCAAAAATCGACTGGTATTTGTAGCTATTCATGAATCCCTCCACCTTGATAAAATCCCCAGTTCCGGCTGAAGGAAAGCAGCCCTAAAGCATGACGCTGCCACCACCATGCTTCAACATGGGTATGGTGTTCTTTTGTTTATAGTTACATGTCTGTCTCCAACACAGTTTGTTAAAGCTGCTCACTTTCATTCTGAAACAATAAATTTTTATGCTTTACAATATTTAAAAATGAAAACAATCTGCGTTTAAATTACGGCTAACCATACACTTCCCCCCCTATTTTATTATAAACTTCCAAACTTTTTAGTCAGCACTTGTATAGCGCCTTTTTAACCTTACAAAGCGCTTTACACTGGGTCTCATTCACCCATTCAGACACACGCACTCACACACCAATGACAGCAGAGCTACCATGCGAGGCACTTGCCTGCCATCGGGAGCAACTTAGGGTTCAGTGTCTTGCCCAAGGACAACTAGTTCTACCACCTGAGCCACAGCCGCATGTCATTATTTTTTCGTTTTCTTAAACGTAATAAAAATGGTACTGACTTTCCTTGATCTGTTTTTCTTTTTATGTAAATCTGAACTTAGATAAACCTCCCGAACTTTACAGCCGCTCTTCTAAACCGCGCTGCAAAGCGGAACGGTGATATGACATTTTAACCGTAATCGCCAAGCCCAAAGCAGGAATGAGGCTCCTGTTTCAGATCAGATTTTAAACACAGGCAAAAAAGGTTGTATCTGTTGAAATGATGAAATGAACAGATAAAAAGATACAGAGGCAGATAAAAGGCAGACCGTAAATCCTTCTTTCTACATAATGGTGGATAAAACGTTATTCCATCGCTTCTGTACTGAAAACTCAAACGTGACGTGTTTTACGGGGAATGTGCACAGATGATGCACGGATTTGGGTACGGAGGAGCGCGGCGTTCCTGCTGTCAGTCTGGATTAGAGGGATTACAAACAGGTAGGAACGACTCCCACACAGCCAGCAGTGCACGATTTAAATCAACAACGCATTAACTAAACAAAGAAACCTGAGCATATAAACCGGATATTAAAAATCCCTACACTGACTGTCAGTTACTCACAGAATTGCTTTCTACAGAAAGTATCGCTACTCATCTACAAGTCTATAAGGAAATCTATAAGGAATTATTCTTTCGTCAGGCTGATGGTGTTCACCTGTATCGTGTGGCTGTTCGCTTGTCCTGGGTGTTCTCACTACACGTTTTCACATATGTGGAGTGAGGCCCTGTTCACACCTGGTATGAACGTCCGTCTATCCGATCGCCAGAGGACAGCCCAAGACGAGTAGTCGTCATTTTAAACGCGTCTTTCAAGTGATTTTTTTCTCCCCCAAATATAAAATACTGGCTGTCGAAGCTAGGAAGACCCAATAGATGACCCACGATGAGAATGAGTCATCCCACGATACTGACGATACTGTCGATGACGTGTTTACACGCCGCAACGTGGGCATCTCACACATAACACGAGAACAAGCGTGGTGGAAGGCGGAGTTCTAAACCCTAGACGAGGACGGAGAATTAATCCCCCAGAAAGGAACTTCCTCCGTAATACGAATGTGGTTCGGATACAGACGATCAGATGTGATTTGTAAAGTGTGTCAGAAACCCGTGGAAATCTGTTCCACCACCTCAAGCAAAAACACCGCCCATCGTATGCTGAACGTTACTATTTTCATATCGTCGTTTATATCATTACCGCAAAAAAAAGTTTTAAGTCTATAATCGCCCGTCCCAAGTTATAACATCGCCTTTATCGATTAGCCAAGCTGTGGAGAGCTCAGCGCGATTTCCATACGGTCTCACAATGATTACGTATTTTCCCGGCTAGTGCAACGATGTGGTCGATTAGCTCGTTGGTGTCCGGGATGCATCGAGACGCTTTTTGCGTTCACACTACAAATGTTAATATATGGTCGTCGTAGGCGTGGTCCCAGGCCACCTCCGAAGATGGTTTAAGATCACAATGCGTCTCCGAGACACATCGCATCCCGTTCACACCTGTACTTAGCGCTGTCCACTTACGATCGTATCGCCCAGGACGCGTGTGAACGGAATCATATTTTACCGGAGTATCGGATTAGTTCCTCGGTTAAAGATGAATCCTTACGTAATAATTATTATTAATAATACTGAGGGGATTTGGTTGAAATAAATAAACATGAAGTAAAAGTGAGCTAAAAATCACTAAGAACTTGAATTAACACTTACTATATTTAGATTCTTGGTATTCTCAGACCCTGACCTATTTGCACTAACATGAGGAAATTCCTTGCCTTTAAACATTTGCGAGACCTTTAATAGATCAGATGACTACAGGCTGAAAAAAATCTCTGAAAGAGAGAAAGTATTGGCGCCCCATCGAACATTTCTTCTGGTTTATAATATAAATAGAGATACATGTTTATCGCTCTTCCTCTGCATGATGTTCCATGTCGCTTCTTCTCAGTCTCTCACAAGCAGAATGACCCAGTTTATATCGTTCCATGAGGGGAAAAAAATAGCAGTGTTGGAGGCTTACACTTTCACCCAGGGGTGTGAGAGAGCTGAGATGACTCTGCGAATCGGCAGTTTATAACCGATCATCATCACGTCTGCAGAAGACTGTTTAATACCACCACTATAAACTCAAATCAATTAAGACATACTATGCTTAAGAGGTCTATTATGTCTACTGGTAATCAAGCAACACTGCTTTATCTTTCTTGTTTTGTTTTGTTTTTTTAAATCACATGCTCAATGGAAATTAGACAAGATCAGACTCCGTTCGTGTCTCGAAAAAGGTTTACTGTTTACCCTCTCACAGGTCTCCTGGGGCTCATTTAGTAAACTTCACTCGAATACTGGACTGGCATGAAAGATAGTAACAGGGGGTCGCCTCAAGGGGAAACGGCGAGAGGAAGTCAATAAGGGTGTGTTAGAAAACAGCACTGGAAAGCAGGGCAAAGATTAGAGTACGACTAATTGATCTTCTCAGAAACCAGGGCTGGCACGATGACGAATAACAAGCGTAGCAATTCTCCATCATCACTGATCGTCACTGAACCCCCATTATGATGGTCAGTGCTGAAGTACAATGGATGCGCCAAAATTTCCTCCAGATAAATAAGGAAAAGACTGAGGAGGAAAGGTGAAAGGTCAGTGCATACCTCGACTCCAGAGCTTTAAGGACTAAACACGTAAAAGACCAAAATACATCTCTGATTTACTTGAACATTGCAAATCCCTCAGATCACTAGGGACTAGTCAGCTGACAATGCCTAGATCTAGATCCAAGCATGGTGGCTCTGGTTTAGATTCTATGCTACCCAAAGCTGGAACCGACTGCCAGAAGATCTCAGATTTGGCCATCTTTAAGGACCTAGAGTTCAAACCAAGCATGGTGGCTTTAATTTAGCTTCTGTGCTGCCCAAAGCTGGAAACAACTATCAGACGATCTCAGATTTGGCCATCTACAAAGTGCCCGGAGCGAGACCCAAGCATAGTGGCTCTAATTTAACTTCTACACTGCTCAAAGCTGGAACCAACTGTGAGAAGATCTCGTATTTGGGCATCTTTAAGTCCTTTGATCTAGAACCAAGCATGGTGGCTCTGGTTGAGCTTCTATGTTGCCCAAAGCTGGAAGCAACTGGCAGAAAATCTCAGATCTGGCCATCTTTAAAGTACCTGGAGCTAGAACCAGACAGGGTGGCTCTGGTTTAGCTTCTATGTTGCCCAAAGCTGGAGTCAGCTATGAGAAGATCTCAGATTTGGCCATCTTTAAGCACCTAGAGTTCAAACCAAGCATGGCGGGTTTTTAATTTAGCTTCTCTGCTGCCCAAAGCAGGAACAGACTGCCAGACCTCAGATTACATATATTAAAAAAAAACAAAAAAAACTATTTGAAAAACAGTTCTTTGATGTTGATTTTATTCGATCTGATTTATACATTAGATCACCTGGACCTACTATAAATTTTTTTTTTAAAAAAGGTGTCTGGTCATGGATCTGAACCTCACTCCCTCTGATCCAGGTCCAAACTGAAACCAGCGTGGCGAGCAGTGTGTTTTGCTGTTCGAAGCAGATAAAGTGGCGCAGCTTGAAAAGTTTCCAAGTAGGAACACAAAATCCACCATTGTTCATCAAACTGACCATAAAATCTCCACAAAGCTCTGATGCAAAGTGAGGAACCGTGGAACTGCAACCTTCTTCTCCGAACGCCAAATCAAACACACTGTGAGGAACAAAACAACGAAAACAGTCTGTTTTTAGGGAAAAGACACAAATGAGAAACAGGAGTCTGGGGAAATCTGAGGTTCCACACACACACACACACACACACACACACACACACACACACACACACACACACCCCTGAACAATGAGGCTCTTCATGCAGCCGGACCTCTGAGTGTATTTATATGTTAAAATTTTTTTGTCCGGTGCCGAACAGAGACCTGAGCTGAAAGCAGAATTCAGCTCTGGGGTCAAAGGTCAGCGGCGAGTCCCTTTTAAAACCCAGAACCTTGATCTTGCACTGAAGAGTCTCTGTGTTTCAGCGAGAGATTCTCAAACGACACTCAGGTGAAGCGTCCTGCTTTCAAGCTTGCTAAAGTGTTAATTAGTGACTTGGATTTTGATTTACACCACAGCGCGGTCGAATCCTGGATTCCGATTGGTCAGGAGGTGTTGATTAATGTTCAATAACAGCAGCAGTGACAGAAGCGCAGCCACAAAATCACAGGTTTATATTAACATCAACGTGTTCGTTCTAATACGTTATTGTTCCTACGGTAACAGCTCGATCACAGGGACTGATAAAATTTGATAAAAAGTGTGTTTATTAAGTATTTGTGGAAGGAGTCTCCAGTGTCAGCGCTTCGTAACACTTAGATGCAAGTTCTCCGAGGAGCTTACGCTTTGCGATTTCTCCGTGACATGACAAGCTGCGTTTTTTTTCCCTCGTATTAATGTCAAGCGAGAGAGGAGAAAAAAAAAAAGGCTGATGAAGGAACGATTATTCATAGCTGCTATAACGTAAGTGATGACAGGAAATATAACTGATTGCTGGAACTTTTCGGTTATCAGGAAATATCCACACCGATAGTTCTTCCCGGTCGCGTCCGTCGCGGGAGTGGCTGAGAAGGGTCCGCTGTCATTATACAGTACGAGAGCGGCCTCTAGAGGCGAAATAAAAACCATCACTGACAAATTTTGTTGTGTTACCTGAAGTGTTTTTTTTTATTCGTTTTGGATATCTTTATTTTTATTTAATTGGAGTGTTACTTTTTTGGTTCCGTTTTGATGTATATCTTTTATTTACTTTAATATTTATTAATAGTTAACATATATTAATATTTATATTTCATTCTGAAAAGGACAGTACGTTTTCATGGTGCAGTCAGGACTGTTAATTTGTGCAATAAAGTTCAGCAGTATTTTACTCAGAGTGTTATGTTTTCATTCAGTATCCATTTTAAAAACTATCGGTTGACTAATCGGTTATCGGCAGGTACCGCCGGTAAAATCCACTATCGGTCAACCTCTATCTGTGATGTCGTGTATGCGGAAGAGGGCGGATAGCGCTTTTTCCCCCCCCCTCCGTGTGCGTTAAGCTTCTCTGTGAGCAGCAGTTCGAAAAGACGAGGTCGTCCGGCTTCACGTATCCCGGAGGAAGCACGTGTCGGCCTTCACGCTCCTGGACCAGCAGCTGTCATGTTACAGGGGAGAAACTTGTTGCCGTGGCAACGTCCAAGTCGTTTACACGGAAATCTAATCGCGCTCCACGACATTCCGTTTGTTTTTTTTTGTTTTTTTATCTGTTCTGCACATTTAAAAGATTTTTTAATGGTGAATCGCTAGCAGGGGGGAAAAAATCAATATCGCACCCAGCCTAGTTTATCACGTCCAATGCGTGTCCCAGAATAACTTTCCAGGTCGACATGGAAACCTGACAAACAAAACTTTCAGCTCTGACCTGCCCTGTTTTTTTATTCCTAGACTGTATTCATGCCACATGGAATTTGCTCCACAGAGAAGTGTTGCAGTGCGAAACAGTCAAGGTGTGTGTGTGTGTGTGTGTGTGTGTGTGTGTGTGTGTGTGAGTTATTAGTCTGGACGTTCGAGCCCGAGGGGAACATAAGGCAGCTGAGTGCGGATATTCTACCTGCAATGCCCATCAATTATTGATAATGCCAACGTAATCTTGTCAGACCCCAACACACACCCCTCCCACACACACACACACACACACACACACAAAC